>VUJU01005528.1:0-13472 GCA_009835225.1 Aphis craccivora
GAAATATGACATTTTGCCCAAGGATTGTGGGCAATTCGCGTTTTGCCCGGGCATTTCTGAGGTTTGCCCGATTTCGACTTTTGCCCGTAACATATATATATATATATATTACTAATATTATTATATTTACACCCAAACACTGAAGAACAATCACCACTTTTCTCATTTCTGATACAGAAACATTGTCCAACCTTCTGTTACAAATCAGCTATATGTCTGCAGGTCAAGTACAATAACTATACCTATTATTGTATTATAAATTATTTTAAGGTTATGATAAAATTAAGTGTAGTGGTGGTAACGCTTGGTGCTCAGGTAGGTCGAATAAGTCATTATAGAGTTCTCACTTACAGGATTAATTGAAATAAACATTAGTAATAACACGTACAGGTTAATCACATTTTGTGTTTATTTTCACTTAAGAACTCGTACAATTTTAATAATAACACAATTAAAACTACTTAAAAAATCATTTAAAGTATAAAAAGATATTTGGAATACAGGTATATAATTTATATAAATTCAATAATATAAATAAGTTGAAAATAATAAGTTACATTTCATAATAATAAAGGCTAGGTGCCAGAAGGTATAAAGATAACGTAACTATTTTTTTTAATCATCTTTTTTATTAACGACAGTTGTTAAATTTCGATCTTCAATTGAAATGTTAGAATCATCCCATCCCCAAATTCCATCTCCATTAGGATGTGAACCATCTCCTGTTCTATTGGCTCGTTTTAAAATCATATCATTCGAGACGGTTTTCATATCATACGCCCAACCAATAAGTGAGAAAAAGTCTATAAATGCAGTTGTCAAGTTTGCTCTGTAATTTCCAAGTTCAGCCGCTTTGTAATCCCATGGAAATACATGATGATAATTGTGCCATCCTTCGCCTAAAGCTCCAAGAGACACGGATAGATTTTCAGAAGGATTAATTGATCTAAAAAGTAAGAAAAATAATAAAGATAGGAACTAATAGAAGTGAGTATTAAAGACTTACGCATCATATGGACGTTGACCCCAGATGTGAGCGGCACTGTTGACTAACCATGTCATGTTTAAAGTGAAAATATAACGCAGCATTGTTGTGAAAAATGCATTGACATATGTTTCATTCCAAAAATAAACAGGTATTATTGTGGGAAGGAAAAAGCAAAACAACAATAGTAATGGAACATAAAATCTGAAACAAAATTTTGAATTTTTGATAGTTACAGATTACATATTTATAATTTAGTCATAAATACAATTATTAAGAATTGAAACTTACGTTTTTTGGAACATAACAATGGAATCTTTTTTTAAATCAGACATGTCAATTTTTAAGCATTTATCATAGTAATCTGGGTGTCTACGAACTACAAGCCATCCAACATGTGAGAAAAAAAATCCTCTTTTAGCATTATGCGGATCTGAATTTGTATCTGTGTACTTGTGATGAATTCGGTGATCCATGCACCATTCGTAAATATGATTCTAAAAATGTAAAATAAATATATTATTATGATTGGTAAATTTTAAATATCTTTTATATTAACAACCTCAAAAGCCATGGTACTCATCAACATTAAAATAAAGCGTAAAGGCCATTTTGCTTTGTATGACTTATGTGACCATAAACGATGAAGTCCAGCTGTCACACCTAATCCTGACAATATCCACGAACTTAATCCTAGAAAATTTAATTTATATAATATAATTATTGCAATAACTAAAAAAATAAATTTTATTATGCAGTCTAAAAGTTATTGATTAAATATGAACTTAAAGTATTAAAATACCAACTTTTGAATATATATAATATTTACAAACAGTAATTTATAATACCTGTATGGTTGTATTATATTTTAAGTTAAATTTAAGTGTAATAAGTGACATGATGGAAAGCAATATTATACTTCACTTATTTTAAATACTAAAATACTTTAAAAGGTACATAAATTACTATTGTATTTTAGAATTGAAAAAAATCTTTTCAATTTAAAATAAATAACTAATTAAAATTTTACTATTATAATTAATTTCAAGATAATGCAGCAAAAAAAAAAAAAAAATTAAGTTGGAACCTAATAATTAAGATTTAAAAATTAATATTTAATATAATTTAAACTTTAAACATACCAAATAATATTGTGAGTAATTTAGTTGATGTAAATGCTAAGTATAATCCATAAATAGCTGACAAATGACCAACAACAAAAAACAATACAATTCCCCAAAGGATATCAATCTTTACTGGTTCAATAGAACTCATATTATCATCTCTGTCTTGTTTATTTTTGTCCACTGAATTGAGATCGGTCTAAAACAAAAAAAAAAGGATTAAAAAACTAATCAATACATAATAAATGAATAAATAAATAATACATATTATTATGTAGGTATTAAAATTAAACAGGAGACAAAATAACTGTAACACATCAAAAAGTTAACAAAGATGCAATTTTCAAAAATGTAAAATAATTGATTTTGTTTAACGAGATGATTTACCTCCATCATAGTGTTGGCCGCGATGTCTTCGTCCCCGGGAGCTCCCATTTCTCCGGCAGTGTTCATCCTCTCTCACTGGTTGCGATGAATTCACCTTAACTAATGATTAATTTAATACCGCGATTGATTTTATATACCTTTAGGAAGTAAGGAAATTCAGATTATGGTCGGATCAAAGGTGATTGTAGGCAGACAATACGCATCTTTGGAACGTGTACGAAAATATAAACGAGATTATAGTATAAAGACTCAATACTACAGCTGTTGTCTGTAGCACTGTCGCAGTCCAAACACCACAACTGGTCTCATACTCTAATGGTATTGCGCAGTGAGTCACTCTCATTATTTTACTATATTATATTTATAAAATACGCGGTCGACTAGTTTTCTTTAGTGTACAGGCCGATATAATTATAGCTACACAGTACACAGGTACCACGCTTTACTAATTAGCATTCTTAAACTGTTTATTTAGATAATTTTCGTTATTGTCCTGGCGTCGCTCGGAGTTTGGACTTCTAAATATTTGCTAAGTGCCTAAATTATTATTACATCGATCGCTTTTATATCATATTATATTGTTTTATAATTATTTTTTATTATATATATATAATAGATATAATTGTTAATACTTGTTATATTTTCGTCAAATACACTTCTTCGAGAATCGAGTCCGTGCATCGTATTTACACAATATAATTTGTTGTTCGTACAGTTACTGTTTGTACTTTGAAGTCGTAGCGTATGACGGACAGTAATACAGTACGTCAGTACGATGAAATTACAATAATTATAAATATGATCATAATATTTATTTTTTTACCGAACTACCGAAGTATCTACTCTTTAGTAGTAATAGTAGTATGGTACGAGTGTATAACGTTGCAACAATGATAAACCGTACTGAGCGGCGGCGACTGAAATACCGGATGGTGGACCTGTTGTTGC
This sequence comes from Aphis craccivora, assembly GCA_009835225.1. Classification (NCBI taxonomy): domain Eukaryota; kingdom Metazoa; phylum Arthropoda; class Insecta; order Hemiptera; family Aphididae; genus Aphis; species Aphis craccivora. The sequence continues at coordinate 3,445 of VUJU01005528.1, forward strand.
CACCTCGGAATCATAACCACGGTTAAAGATAATTATCCAAGTTCATGCTATGAAGTAATTGAATAAGTTGGTATCCATGCGGCGGCGATTCGGCAAATAATACAGTTATCGGCATTCTTATACTTTTTGATTTTCTTAATCGGTTTTACTGTATGTAATGTTATGTAGGTATTCGTTTTTACTTTTCATCCTAAATTTAATAACCCGTTTCATGAAAAGTCCCAAATTCGTATTGAACGGGAAGATATGTAGAATAGGTACCTACGACGATAACGTATTTTAGTATTTAAATCATAAACGATTTTATGCTACGATGGACGATAGTATAACAATTATATTGTGTACCTATCTATATAGTATATATTATATTACAGCTCTGGAGAATTGTTTTGTACTAAAGCAGCCCATAAAGCTTGAAATAAAATGGTTTGTTTACACTGTAAAAATAGTATTAAATCTCATATATAATAAACATTCGTTGTATATTGAGGTCTGCTAATGTATATAGCGTTTACTATTAATATATATTTAATTTACTAATTAATTAAAGAAACTGGTTTAAAAAATTGTCTTAAATTGGACAACATACCAGAATTTTTGATTTAACACTTTCAATTTTGTGTTTATAAAAATAATATCACAGTGAATTAACCTATTATCTAACTTAAATTTATGAACATTATTTTTACTTATTGTTTTATTGGTGTTTATAATAAGTATTTCAATTTTTCAGCGAGTAATGAGGATTATTATATTTTTATATTTTACTTACTCATAACTTGCTTAAAAATTAAAATATTGTATAATAACAACGAAAAAACATAAATATTTATCTTAACTTTAAATTTGGTAATTAGGTACTAATTTAATATAATTTTTAAGCCAACAACACAAAACTAAAGATCAGTTTTAATATGTTATGCATAGATGAAGAAAATACATACGTAGGTACGATACTACGTTCTTCTCTTAGTTGATTTTTTTATAAAATAAAAATGTGAATACTATTAACAACTTCTTCACTAAGCTTAAGTAAGCTAACGGTTAAATGTATAGTAGTTACGGTTCACCACATAAACTACGATAAAAAAATAAAATGATTAAAATTTTATAAAAATAAATATAACTATAAAATAAAATAATGAAATTATAGTCATAGGTACTCCAATATTATGTTAAATTTTAATTCAATAATATAACATTTTATACGAAAAACAATTTGAGTGGAGACTGTCAGCTTAAATCACTAAGTACATTACACATGGGAGTATGGTACCTATTACGTTGTTTGGTAGTTTAAATACATTTTTTTACTTTTAGACTTAAGTATTACTAGTGGCGTAAATTGGGTAGTGCAAGTTCATATTATTGCACCACCAGAAAAATATAAAAATTATATACCTACCTATAATTTCTAATTTCAAAAGTATACATAAATACATTTGTTTTACAAATCACGAGTAGGTACAAAAAAATAAATTTTCGTGCAACTGTCGATTTGTATATATAATATACTAGGTGATTTTTTTATCGTTGAACACTTTGTATACACTTTACAAACTATACAAAGTGTATATCTTAAATCCTATTTCAAACAAGTTTATAATTTGGTAAACATTTTTCCAACAATAATATAAATTATACCTATATATTAATAATTGATGAATTTGAATAATTTGATGCTATATAAGCTTTAAAAGAAGACGTCGACTTAGTTTAAATTAAAAAAAAAATGTTATATAATACAGTTTTTACTACTAAAATTAGTCTATATATATTTATTAATCATAACAATAAAATAAAATATGTTTATTAGGATACGATTTTCAAATTAAGTTAGTATTGGTAGGTTAGAAATCAAAATATTTCTTTGCACCACCAGAAATCGAGGCTAATTTACGCCACTGAGTATTACCATAGATTATGATATAATTTTTTCCGAAAATTTTACATTTATTATATTATTATTAGTGTTCAATTATCATAATAATATAAATATATGTATATCCCATTTCCATATTATATTAATTTAGGTAACCATAACTCAATATTAAATGATATTTTTCTGCAAATACCAAATAAAAATTAAAAATATACTCATTAAAAATTGATAACAATATATTATGTACCCACATATAATATAGGTAATGTATTTAACTTATAACAAAATAATTAAAATTGATCGCTAAGATTGAGTAATTTCGTCTGAATTTGAACTTATTTAATGTCTATAAAAAGTATAATTGTCTCCATATATTATATCTTAGATTTTACGGTTTTAGTTATGACTACTTTTGAAGAATCTTATACTAAATTTTCAAAGTTTAGATAAAAAAGAAAGGTTTTAAGAATTTCTGACTAAAAAATAGTTTGTATTTTTTTACGTTATTAACAAAGTTTGTCAAAATCCTTACTAAAAATGCATATGAAAAAGTTTTGCCTGTGTAATTGTATATAGATGATATGAGAAAAACTTATGTGAGATATTGACGATATTGTATATTTGTATTACATTTTCAAGAATTTCTACCTAAGAAATAATTATTTGAAATCGACATTCAAAGAAAATACTAAATAAAATTGAAATGTTCTCATGGCTATAAATAGCATAAAATGAGTTAAAATATTTTATCATTAAATGAAAATGATAATTTAAATATTTTGTGAAAATTTTAAATATATTTTCTTAATTTTTTTTGAAATACAATAAAATATTAATTATCAAAACTGCTTGAGGAGAAATAACCATTTTACGTATGAACTATGAATATTAAATTTCGTTAATATTTTAACACTTAAAAGCATTTCAAGCTCATAAAAAATAATTTGGCTTTCCGGAAGAATTAATTTTCACATATAGGTTGAACAACTAACAAATAACATAGTTATTACATTTTAGATTTTGAACGGAGTGATAAATGTAAAGACCTTGCAATGATGTGTGTTTTTTGTGTCTGTGTACGCAATAACTTGTTGAAATAATGCTTCAATTTAAAACTTCAGGGGTGGTTTCTTTTAGCAAATTGAATATCCTTGGTGCATATTGCATTATAGAGGTCAAAAGTAAGAATTTTCTATCAGTTTTCAAAAGCGTCGAGAAAAGTCACAAAAAAAAGTGACGGAAAAACGAGAATTTTTAGGCAAAACCAGTTTTCGATAAAACCTATATTTTTATAATATGGTTGTAACTTGTAACTCAAAAACAAATCGCTGTAAATACTTGAAATTTTCACTTAATATTTATATTAAAAATATTCTGGATTTTCTGGAAACAATTCCAAGTGTCCCATTAGTTTCATTAATTAACTAATTTTTAATTAATTTTGATAATCAAATATTCAAACAGTATTATATAATATAATATATAGGTACCTATATAAAGGTTGTAATTTTCATTATAATAATTTCAAATTTGTTTTATAAAATATCGTACTACTTTTGTTTATACTTAAGTACTTAGATGAATCAAACCGACGTTACAAAATATAATAATATAAAACACGATATATTACTATTGCGTATTCAGAAAAAAGTATAGGCCATAGGGTGCCTCCGAATTTTTAGAAAATAAGTAAGGGTGCCTTGAGTCAAAAGAGGTGAGAACCTTTACATTAAACAATAAAGTATCTATAATTTATAAAGGGTTAAGGACTTCTAGGTTTTTCATATTTTTTTAGAAAGATCGTAGACAATTCTAGTGCTCAAAAAAATATGTGTTTCATAATATCAGAAGATCAAATTTAAAATTTTATTTTGCATATTTTTGCATATTTTGTCTTTATTGCATATAAATGCATATTTGGGTGTATTAGAAAAATGAAATTTAAAATGAAAATTGGCAATTTTCGAAAAGTTTTTAAATTAGCTTAGACAAAAAAGAACAAAACGGTAAATTTTTTATTTAAAAATAGTATTTTCATTATCGTTTAGGTAATAATAATAATAATAATATATTTATTCTAGTAACAAGAAGATATAAATAGTAAACAGTATATGTGAAATTTGACCGATAAACCATTAGTTATACCTGTTTGTCGTATTTTACTTGTTTTATCATTGCGCTCACTGCGTGAAATATTTTCATCGCATAATAATTAATAATTTAGTCTACCTATTTCAAAATTTTTTTTTCATTTTAAAATATTGCAAAGGAACAACAATCATTGGCTTTTCGTTTAAAAAGTTGTGTCGGAATTTAGTGATTCTCTATATAAATATTATAGTTACACAAAACAATAAAATAAAATAATTTTTAGAGCATATATTAAGCGCATATTTCTTGATTTCTAAGTGGATACATATTTTTAGATTTTTAAGTACTAGAGTCTAGAAGTCCTCAACCCTAGTATATAATAGTGTTTTGATAACTCTTTAATTTTTGTTTATGTAGCTTACTTTTACTAATTATTTCATTCGTCTGCGTCATTACTCATTAGTATAGTGATAATGCTTTTAAAATTGCCAATTAATTAAATTTAATATTGTATAGTTGATTATGATTTATCAAATATTAATCAATTTTCACACATAATTAATTTTGATCTTTGGTTTATTAATTATACGAGTATATTCATAATTTTCTTGCTAAAAGTCATATAATACGATTTGCAATTTAAATGTCTATAAAGACTTTAATATTAAATCAAGGCTATTGACTTATTCTGCAGCATTATCAATGTGCTTCTCATTTCAAACGCAATTGAAATAAAATATCTATAATATATAGTTATTTGTAGATAGGTAAGGTATTTGTATCTATTGTATTCATAGATATATAAAATTCAATTTTTGGAAGTTCGTTAATTGTCGACTAAACAATATTTAATTTGGAAGTTATTCACCCTAATGAAGGTGTCTTGCAAATAGCAAAGTTTATTCTACTCTTATACTCCCATCCGTCAACTATATTTAACTATCTATTTATAAATACCAAACTATCTCTGTTCACCTCTTATTTAAGATTTAAGAAGCATTTAACTATTTAATTATTTAATTTTATAATAAACTATATTTAATATTATAATGGAATTGATATTTTTACCAACTGTTCATATTAGCAATTAGCATTTACTAGATCTAACATAATTTTTAAAATATTTTATTTTATTAGGGCTAGATATTCGAATCTTTCTTCATTTTTAGATTTTGAAAGAAGTGATGAATATATTGATTTTACAATGTGTGTGTTTAGTATTTACATCATAACTCAACGAAATAATCCTTCAATTTAAAACTTCAGGGGTGGTTTCCAATGGCAAAGTGAATATCCTTCGTGCATTATAGAGGTCAAAAGTAAGAAGTTATCAGTAGTTGTCAAAAAAATTGATTTTTTTGTATAGTTGTAACTCAAAAACGAATTATTGTAAATGCTTGGAATTTTCAACAAATTATATTATATTATTTATATTAGTGTTATCTATACATGGTTAAATTTTCATAGTGTTATGGCTTTTTTTAGCTATTTAAAGATAATGGAAATTTTCGATTTTTCTAAGTACTTATCTATTTTTTTTTTTTTGAAATGTCGATAAAAAATGTTGAGTGGCTAAATAAAATAAAAATCGTTAGTCACAATTTTGTTTTATAAGCGTTTAAAGTTCAAATTTTTACAAAATCGCGAAAATTTGCAAGTAATTTTGTATTTGAAAATTCATAAAAATTGTTTGTATTTATAAGTCAAATTTATTAAAGTTTTAGTACTATTAAGTTAGTTTACTTAATTATTTAAGTATGTTTTCGTATATTCATAATTTGAAAGTTATCAGTAGATGTGTTGTGTGTAATTTAGAGATCAGACTGATCAGAGGAATATCGATAGGCTTTAACTTATGATGACTTTTGAGACATGCTACTTTCTGCAATACCTACTTCCATAGTTGTAATAAATCTCTCAAAATGTTGAATAAATATTATAATTACTAGGTATCGAATTTTTAAAAATACCATGTAATAGATACTTGATATAGATAATTATATATATTATATAATATCATTAATAAGTTTAAGAGGTTGAGGTTTATTTCCTTTTTTAAGATATTCAAACAATATATTATTATTATATTATAATATTTAATCAATATTTAATGTTTTATACCTATTTATTAAACGAGAAATAGATTTATAAGTAGTTATAAAAAGTACGTTAGTCATCAATGCTATCATATAAAAATAATAGTGGAACTTTATCTGAGAAATTATAGTGAATTAATTAATAACAAAAGTATTGTAATAATTAAAAATATTACAAGTATAATAATAATACCTTTGTACTGCATATCTAAGCGACTACGTGGTTTATGTAAGGTTTGTTTAATGTATAGCATGTAGTGCACACTATCTAAAATCGTGGAGCTACCTAATTATAGATTGATTTTTGAATTTATGCATTTTGCAAATTTGCAATCATCAAATGCTTCGTAATTTTCTTCTTTTATACATATGAGTTTATTTTATGCATTATTTTAGTCATGTTAGACATATTATTATTTATAATTTGTTATTAGTTTGCTACTTATAGCTAAGTTTTATCGGTTATCAGTAAGTAGTTATACAATAATTTTGGTTAGAATATAAATTGTTTTAGATTATATGATTCAAATGCTGTAATATAATAATATTTAAATTATATTATACAAGTATTTAATATTTATACAGAAACAGAAATTTAATGTTGTTTATTATTATTTGTGAAAGGCCCTCTAAAATAGTAAATATGTACGTTAAAAATATGTACCTAGGTAGTTATATATATTATTATTATTAAACATTTTTTATTTCAATGGTTCAGTAATGTTAAGTGCATAATGCGGAATATTGGAGTATTGTACCTCATGAACCTTCATAATGAATTCATGAACAACAATTTCCTATTTTTATTTGTTTCATTTTAATTGGATTTTTATCATAGCACTGTAAAAATTCAGTGGCGGTTTTGGGGGTGAGGCAAGTGAGGCGGTGCGCCGGTGCCTTACTTAAAAATTTAGCAACAGCATTTTTTTCAGCAAATTAGACATTAGTAATTATATTTTAATTTTGTTTTATGATGTTCAGAATTTTGTTTTATGATGTTCAGAATTTTGTCATAAAAAAATGTCAAAACAGAATATTAGATTTTAATATAAACATTATTCTATAGTTAATAGTAATTAATAATATGGTATCAGTTTATACGGGTATACGGATCACGGGGCACAGGTTGTTTTAGGCTAAAATTATACGCGATTTTGTTGCCCGGTATCGACTGGTCTCGTAATCTTCCGACTGTACCCGTAAGAGCGACCGCTGACGGTGCCTCTCACGCACGGATTAATATACATATAAATATATATATATATCTTTATTAGTATATTAATCCGTGCTCTCATGTGTAGGTGTATTTATAATAATATTAATAAATAATACGAACCCGCACGCATAGCACATGTACTTCATAGGCGACGATTGAGGCAATGAGGCGGCATTGGCTTGGCCGAAAAAGTACACAATTAATGTACAAAATAATTATTGAATTATCATCAGTGTTGGTGACACTGTGTAAAAATCAGCTAAACGACGTACAATTACAACATTGCAGTTGTGTTCTATTGACTATTCGTATCGATTCTCAAATTGGCAATCATAGCCTGTGCCATGTAAACATGTCAATTTTTTTAATGTATTATAATTTCGTGTTTTTATATATATGTAAATGCATATAACTTTTGTATATATGTATGTTAATATTTAGTCGCCTCAGTCAAAATTGAATCCCAAAAGGCCAAAACCGCCACTGAAGAAATTACAATTGACCTGTTAACTAAAAAATAAATTAGGTATATCAAAGTCTAATTGGTTCAATCAATATAATAAATAAATAAGACGAAACTAAAATTTTAATGTAGCCTGTAACTTGGATATTATTTATTTATTTATATACTACAATATTAATGATGTCTGAAAATAAAATAATGTTTTATATTTAGAAATTACAGTCATTGGAAAAATATTTTTAGTAGATCAATAAAAAAATCTGTTAGTCGATGCTTTAAATTTAAATTAAAATAATAAATTGTAGCATATTATAAACGTTTCTGAGCGGTAGCACAAATTACTGTAAGTCTATTTGATACTTCTATAGATATTTTATAATTTAATTATAATCATAATATTATATCATATGTATTATTGTTATATAATTCTTATGTCTTTATCAATGTACTTTAAAACGTGATATAAATATTTTAATTTCATTTTAAATTGAAAATAATAATATAGGTAAATATACATTTATATATAAATAATTATATTATATAATGACAAAAAATTCCTAAGAATAATATTTTAGATTCTTGGTAGAGTACTATTAAGTCCTATTAATGTATTAGTTTTACAAATATGTGTATTTTTTTATGTCATTTTTACAGTAGAAAAATGATCATAATTTAATATAAATAAAAATTCAAGATTAACAATAAAGAAATAAATATAAATCCTGAGGAATGACTACAGTGGTGTACAGGTGAAGAAGTATGAATCACCAAGCGTCCACAAGAGAGCTAACTACTTATATGACTTAAGCGGATTATATTACACAAGTATAGTAATATACTATAATAATATAATATAATATTGAGCTCACTGACGACTGACTATACTATAGTGACTAGTGAGTACCTACTTAGTGTAAAGAAAAATAAATAATTTTATTTAGAAACTTCATGGTCTTGTTTAAACATTTAAAACTTAAATCAAATTTTTTTTTTCATCAAGTATGTGGACAAAAATGTCCCTTGCATTATTCAGAAAATTGAACGACTAAATATTGTATCTGCCCAAAATCTTTTTCGTACCTAGCATTGATTTACATTTAATACATTTATTTCAACAACTTATTCAATGACGATTACACAACACACACTATTATTAGTTACCTCCTAGTTTTTTTTTTTAATTACAGTCGAAGTGAAATCGATGATTGTAAAATCATTATTATTTATTTAAATACCTAACTAATGAATACAAAATATAAATGTTATTAACTTGCAAGTCTGTAAAAAAAAATTGCGCATATGTATTTTTGATAATTTTCATTTTTGTATGAAAAGCATGGGATAATTTTTGAATCTTGTATCCAAAAATCAAGCATTTTTAATTTGCGAAATATTATTGTTTTTCTATTAGTTTTGTATGATTATTTTGAAAATGACTAGGATTTTTTATCCCGAAGTACTGAGTATAATTTTCTATCAAAAATTACCATCTAAGTTAAAATTTGAAGTATCTATTTTTACTGGCTTATACTGCTCCAAAATAAGATGACAAATATAATAATAAAAGACGATGGAAAAATATATATTATTCAAAAAACGAGTGGTATATTTCGGAACTATAAAATGTAAAAAAAAAAAAAAAAGCGGGCAAGTGGGTACCGCTCTGCTGTACATTAGATGCCGTGTGGATCACTATTATATATTNTAGGAAAGTTAAATTTGAATCCAATGATAATTATCATTGTATACGAAAAACGATTCTGAACGAAAATGATTTGTCAGCCTAGGATATAATTTTTAGTGGTTGGTGAAAGAGGTGGTTTATGTTTTAATGGCCTAAATACATCAAAATTTAAGTTTTTTTTATAATTATTATTAGCTAAACTTATGGAAAATTTTGTATTAAATTTTCAACTCTTAGCTATTTATACAAAAATTTGTATGAATTATACTTACAAAATAATTTGCAAATATTCATGGTTTTTCATGATTTTTCAACTTCAAAATTACTTGCAAATTTTCGCGTTTTCAACAGATTTCGTAAAAATTTGAACTATAAACGCTTATAAGAAAAATTGTGACTAACGATTATTGGTTTTTTTTTAATTAAAATAGGAACAATTCATAAGGAACCTTGTATTAAATTTTCAAAACTTTTTGGTCATCCAAAAAATTTTTATCGACACTTTAAAAAAAATTTCTAAAAAAAATCGAAAATTTCAGTGGTCTATAAATAACTCAAAAAAAGTCAAAATTTTTTGAAAATTTAACTATATATAG
>VUJU01005529.1:0-13465 GCA_009835225.1 Aphis craccivora
CTAACATAAGTCAGTTTTTTTAAGTTTAGGTAAGACTATTTGAATATACTAATAACAACTGTTATTTTACCTGCAGGAATATGTAGAGTAGGATATGAATTGCAGTTAGGTCCTTGGTCCCAGGACTTAAACAATCATTTGTGAAATGTGCACCACAAATTCTCTTCTTGTTGTACATAATTTGAGGATCTTCATGCTCTAACCTAGCAATTTTCATCCATTCTCTCAATCGGATAGGATACAGTCGTATGTTCGGAAACCGATGAGATATAACATCTAATATAACAAAAGGTGGTGATGTAGGTAATATGGAGTTCAGCCTAACCTAACTTAATAGTACCTATAAAATTGCATAACAATACTAACCTTTAGCTTTACATCCCTTTATACAACATTGGTACAATACCATTATGAAGGATGAATGAATTAAACTATTAAAGTAAAAATATAATAAAATTAATAGGTACACAGGAAACGCACAATATGTTAAATCTGAAACAGTTTAAACAGTAGTTTACGTGGTTACTGACTTTTGTTCATAAATTATTAGGCTAGTCGCTAGTATCAGTTATCTATCGCAAAAACGTCGAAAATTTAAAATAGTTTCGAGGAACGATAGTTATAAGCGCATGCGCAGTGTGGATCATATGTGGCGCGACCGGTATTTGGTAGACATTAGTTGACGGTCCTTATTATTGTATGTGAGTGAGACCAGCCTGTTCATGACCGACACATCTCTACCTTATATTATATTCTATGCATTTTATCATATTTAGTTTGTATGTTGAAAAAAAAAGTTTGTATTAACAGCCATACGTCACCCGATTCTAGAGGATATTCCACGTTGAAGATATGGAATATCTTGAAGCATAGGTATATCAAACGTCTTATAAGCAGAATATACTATGTATTTAATGTTATCGAAGTACACTAGAATTTGTTTAGGATAAAATAATGATCCTACAACTAACAAGCATGGCTGTATTGGACCATTTTTAGCCATCTTTTTCAACGTTAACTTCATCTCCACCGCTGTTGGAGTTACAACCAGGAATGAATTCTGTGAGTCCCTTATACTAAATTTTATGAATCCTCTTTTGCCATTACTATCTTTAATTGATTTTTTTGAGGTGAGAATGAAAATGCAATGTAATAAATACATTATTATCAACGTTTTTGAATCTGGAAACAAAATTAATTTTATTTTTATTATTCTACAAAATATAAAACATAAATCTACCTAAGATGTATAAATACTGCTTTGGTATATAAAGACAATTATAATATCTAAATGTTTAAACTAAATTAATATAGGTATAGAAATAATTACCAGTTGATATATCTTGAGTTGAACTACCAAACGTTTCCAATAATTTTCTGCTTTCACAATCCCTTAGGTACTCTCTCTTTCAAAATGTTGATTAAATTATCCAAATTCTGTTCAAAAACGGTTTTGAAATTTTTGTAATCACTAAACAAATTTTGAAAATCTATATCAACCTAGAATGAAATAGTCAGTAATTTTTATTTTTTTTTTTAATTAGAACAAACAATAATACCAATCATGTGTTTTATTATACCATAAAAATAATAATGACATAATAATAATATAGACATACAAGAATTTATACAATTAAATCAGACAGTTATTACCTAAATTATAAATGTAATAATTGTTGCCTAAATAATGAATACATAATTACCTATACTGTATACAATCCATTAATCCATAAAATATATATATATATATTTTAGTTTAATTATTTTAGTAAGGACAACATTAATACAACTGTAGGAGTCTATTACAGTTGTATTAGGTATGAATAATAAATTTATTTTCAAATGCATAAAAAATATAAATGCAGTATACAATTATATAGTGATCATTGCAATGTAGAAGTAACTAGAATACATAATTAAACAAAGGTGAGGCCTAGGAGAAGAAATACTTATTTTTTTTAAACAACATATTCTATGAACTTATTAAATAATACTTCAGACTTACAAGTTTATAACCCATTGGTTGAGTATACTGTTGCCATTTATGTCTGTAGCATTATTTTGTTTTATATAGTTCAGACGGTAATTAATAGTTTTTCTCCAAATGTCTTCTATTTCTGGCCATGTTAGATCTTTATCATTTATATATGTTGATACTATTTCAGAATCAGGGTCAGTAGCTGTGAATTATATACCTACATAATACTATAAAAATTAAGAGTAAATATTATATTTTATGTTACCTATATTAAACTATTATTTTTAAAGATTGGTTGGTATACATTATTAAAGAAGCTCGGGGCTAGGGAAATGTTTTAAATCAGCAGTGGTCAGGTGGCAGAAGTGGTTCGAGTATTTATGCAATATTCAATTATATATCATATAATTGATATATATATAAATTAATTAAATCAAAAAACCGTTATTATACTAAAATATTTTATGAAAAACACGAAAATTCAAAATTAACTTAATTGGTAATTTTAAAAATTATACTAGTTAATTTTTAGTTAATGTAGATACTAATGAGTTAAGTTAAAGTTAGGTTAATTAAAACAGCGAACTAGTAAGTTAAGTTAATAAGTTAAAATTAACTTAACTTTTAACTTAATAACTCGTTAATGCCCAGTCTTGGTAATGAATATCTTTAGTTGGAGAACTCAGTATATTTTCATGTATTTTTTGACAATACTCATATGGCATAGTATTAGCACTAATATTTTTGCCTCTCATATCAACTGGGGTAATATTATTTTCTAACAAATGGACTAGCCGTCTAATTTTTTTATTAGAAATATTATAAACGTTAATGAAAGCTTTCTTTCATACTTGAATACGCTGTCCATCTACTATTAAAAAATACTGAACACTTTTCGATTTCGGTTTTTCTTTTCCTTCTTCTGTTTCTATTCGTTTTCGTTTTCTTGCAATTTCTTTTATTTCTATTGTTCGTTGAAGATGAAGGTCTTGTTCATTTTTAGAATGCAATTCATAAAACATTTTCATTATATCTTCAAGTTTTTCTTGTTGAATGTCTTCGAGACATTTTTTTGAATTACTTTAAATAGAAAATATTAATGTAAAAATATAAAAGCTACTACTTATTAACAGCAAACAAAACTAACTAAATATTTTATAATTACCATTCTTTAAGTATTAACGAAGGATCATTCTTAACTATTTTTCCAATCCAGTTTGTATGTTTTTCCCTTCGATTTTTGCAGGTCTTAACGTGTCATTAACGTGCCGGCACATCGTCAACCCGCTCAACCCGCTGCACGAGAGAGCGTTATTCGGTTTACGCCTCCTGTCGCTTCTCAGATCCAGATAGCACCGTAAATATTTGTACCCGATATCCCAGCCGGTGGTTCAAACATGATTTCCGAAGACAATATTTATAAGTTCGCAATGAATGCATATGAAATGCAAGACCGCCAATACAGGTTAGTTTTATTTTATTTAACGGAATTTATTAGATTTTTAAAAGACCCGCTGATTTTTCCTATGTAGATTATTTTAATTTTTTTTTATAATTATCATAAGATTTAAAATAGATTTTTGAAATACATACCGTTAAATTAGTTTTATTTATCGATCACAAGTTACATAGATTTTTAAAAATACGTGACATTAAATTAGTTTTTATTAAAATATAAGTCCGATACCTACTTTTATTTACCACTCGCAATAATTTTTTTAATAATTTTATCATTAGATATTATTTGTCAGACGCGATGTTAATTAGATTTCTCAAAGATTTTATACGAATTTTCATTAGATATTAATATTAGTTTTGTTTTTTTTAAGATTCTTACGCTATGGACAATAACAGAAAACGTGTTTCGACTGCTAACACCACCTCGGCTGCTAGGGCAAAAAAGACGTGGATTGTTATGGTGAAGGTTCCCGGGTTTAATGAAATTTAACGTATTAACGTATTACGCTGAAAACATCAGCAATACAAAAAATTATTCTGACTTTCTCCGCCCGCTAAAGTCCAAGCTAGTTCTTTTTATTAAAAACCCACGTGCAAAAACATGCAATTAAATTAAACCTTAAGCTCGAGGCGATTTACAACCGTCCCAACGTGTCAAACTCGTCGGAGAACCGGGCATTTGAGACATCGGCGGTAGAAATTTATCCAGATAGCGACATTAGAACGATTGTAGAGAGAGCATATATAAAGTTGATGAAGGAGAAAGATGAATATAGTGGAAGAGGAAGTGAATTTACACTGAAGTCGAGACCCAGACTATTGTTGGTGGTCTACAAATATACGCGTGTCATGGTATATACCATTACCGGAATTTATTGATAGGAAGCGGGGGACAATAAATCCACAAAATGTAGACCAAGAATGTTTGAAGTAGTAAATTCTTCTAAAGCATGTGACAGGTCAGGCGGTATGTAGAAAACTACAGGCAGCACGAGGGGAAATATAATTTTTATGGTATTTCGTTCCCTACACCAATGTCCGATATCACAAAATTCGAAAAAATAATATCAACGTATCCATTAACATCTATGAGGTTGAGAAAAAGTTTCAACCACCGAAGAAATTTGCCACATACGCGGTGTACCCGCTGCGTGTAGTAAATGAGAAGGTTAGACCACTTCGACCTGCTGTCGGTGACGGATGAAGACAATGCGCATTACGTATACATTTCTAATTTTTCCTGGCTCATACGATCGCATAAAACCCGACATTATGGACATGTTGTGTTTTACCAGTTTTGACTACCAAAATTTAAAATACAAGTTGAGTGGACAGGATGCGTTGGATCAACATAAGCTAATATGCGGGGCACACAAGCCTATATTACCGGAGATTCCGAAGGAGGGGGAGTGTGTAGAGTTAGAAGAAGACACAGCGACACCCCATAGTAATATATTCAGATTTCGAGACTATGTTGACGAAGACAGATAAGGATAAGGGGAAGAGCACAAGAATAATACAGAAGCACGAGGCGATGAGTTACGGGTTTATGGTGAAGGCGAGCGACGACTTACCGGTGGAGTTGTTGGACGAGTATGAGATACCAAAGAAGTCAGTAATATATAGAAGAAGCCAGAGTCAGCAGGACGTGGCGGGACATTTAGCTAAAACGGTAATGGAGATAGCGTTAAAAATTGAAGCAATGATGAAGACAAATATACTGATAAACATAATTGCAGAAGACGTATAAGTGCACGAAGCAGCAACGCGCTGTAATCTATATTGTGAAGTCACCTTTAGCCCATCATTTGAAATACTACATCGTAAGACAGCTGACCATTGTCATCTGTCGGAGAAATATAGACAAGCTCTGTGCAATGCGTACAATCAAAAATTACACCGAACTTCATGCCTATGTTCTTCCATAACCTTTCCAGCTATGACGCATACTTAATAGTGACGAAATTTAGTCACGACACAAACACTATTAGGGTTATACCAAACAGCGTAGAAAAATTTATTTCGTTTACGAAATATGTTTCAAATACATTCAGCATGCAGTTCATAGACACGGTCAGATTCATTGCATCAAGTTTATCTTCACTGTCCAAAAATCTTGTTAAACCAGGTCCAAAGAACTTTCGTGAAACTGCTAAAGTGTTTGTAGATTAAGATATGCCGCTTGTGAGACGGAAGTGCGTGTATCCATACAAGTATACAGACAGTTGGAGGAAACGAGATTGCCGCGCAAGAGGAACTTTTATACTACATTGACAGAGACCGGGATTAAGGAGGATAAATATGAACACGCGAAGCTGTACTACGTTGGGCGATTACAGTGACCTATACCTAGTGTTACTGCTGGCGAACGTGTTTGAAAATTTTAGAGACTTGTGTATGAGGATGTATAACTTAGACGCTGCTCATTACTTCACCACCCCAGGACTTAGCTTAAACGCAATGCTTAGTTACGGGGCAAAAGCTCAAATTGCTGGATGATCACGACATGCTGTTAATGTTCGAGAATGGTCAGTATATTATTTTTAAAATATGTATTTAATAATAATCTTATATATTTTTTAATAGGTATACGTGGTGGTTTGGTGCAGGCTAGTAATAGGTACGGAAAGGTGAACAATGTAATGACCCCGGATTATGATGAGACTAAGGAGAAATCGTGGATAATTTATCAGGACTGTGAGTATATATATATAATATATATATTTATTATTTTTTAAAAATTTTATAGGTAACAACTTGTACGGATGGGCTGTTACAGTGCATGCCATACGGTGGGTTCAATTGGGTTGAACCTACATTAAACGGATTGAATGATTTAGATGATACTTCCTTCATAGGTCGACTGTACGAGGTGGATGTAAAATACCCACGACACCTACACAATGAGCATAACGACCTGCCTTTCCTACCACAAAATAGCGAACCACGTGGATCAAAGGTTAGGAAGTTGATGGCAACGTTTGAGGAAAATAAAAATTATACTATACACTATCGAAACCTGCAGTATGGAATTATAGTTGAAAAGGTAATTATTTGCATTTAATAAGATTTTAAAGAGACTTTTCTTATTTACAGGTAAATATGATTCAATTTAACTAGTCAGATTGGCTGGCTAAATATAGAGAGTTAAACACTGAAATGAGGAAAAAGGCAATTGATGATTTGAGAAAGATTTTTACAAGCTCATAAACAATGCTATTTTTGGTACTTTTAAACTTTTATAAACTTATTAAACTTTTATCAAAATTTTTTTTTTTTAATTTGTTGTCTAGGGAAGACTATGCAATCGAAAATGAAGGAGATGAAGATGGAGTTGGTGTTATGCGAAAGGAGGTTTCAGAAACTTATTAACAAGAACACATTTAAACATTGTACCAACTATAATTAGAACCTTAACGCTGTTGCTTTGGAGAACAAAATGATACAATTTGATAAACCTATATATGTATATATATATATTGGTAAATTTACTTTTATCATACATTTTTATAATACATTTATTAACACATTTATTTTTTTCAGGATTTGCAGTGCTAGACATATCCAAGACGAAAATGTACGAGTACCATTATGAAGTAATGTGAAAACACTATAGAGATTGAATTAAACTTATGTACACTGACACAGGTAAACATTTTAAAGCTATTATCATGTATATAATATATTAATATTATTATTTTTATAGATCCATTGATATACCATGTAGATACTGAGGACTTTTATGCTGACTTGGTGGCTAACAATAACTTAATGGACCGGATGGACACTGCCAACCTTCCCAGTGACCATCCATATTATATGGCAGATAGGAAGAAAAGCCCGGTTTCTTTTCTGATGAGGTAGACGATAATGTGATTACTGAGTTTTGTGCGTTGAGAGCGAAATCATATGCGTTCAAGGTATATGCTGGAGAAGAGGATGAAGTAAAAGGTATAGAGGATAGAGTGGGAGAAGAGAAAATTAAAGCGAAGGGTATCAGAGCTTATGTGGTTAAAACCCATATGACTCTTGAGGACCATAGGAAGTGTTTGTTTTTTTGAAGAGGGAGTATAATTGCACAGGGAGAACGTGTTAATACGGTCATTCAACCACCAGCTAGTAACGACAAAGACCAGGAAGCTGACCTATAACAACTATGATGATAAGAGGGTAGTGCTAGAAGATAAAATAAATACACTAGCCCATGGCCATTGGCCATTATAGTATAAAGTATGTTATTACAAAATATATATTTAAATTATTATACTAACATTTTCTCTTAATTTTACAGTTGAGATGATCCCGAGGATGATTGAGCTGAATTAGATGAAGAAGGACTGAACTAGAACGAGGAAGGTTAAGAGACCTTCTAGATTACTTAACTTGATTTTGTATATTGTATACCATATATTTTGTTATATAGTTTTATTGTAAATATTATACGTTATATAGTTATTATATTATACTTGAGATAGATTAATATATTATTAATATATTATTATATTATTATATTATTTTTTTTTAGTATATATTTCCTTCTTTTAATTGTATATTTTTGTAAATACAACACATAAAACTGAAATTATTGTAAATAGTGTGTAACAGTATGTTTTTAAGTTAGATTAGTGAGTTAGTGATTAGTTAGAAACATGTAGTATTTTTTTATTTTATAATGTATAACTCTTAGATATTTAAGTTTTTTCATGTTTATAACGTATAATTGATAAATATTTAACTATTTTCGCCTTTATATAGTATAATTGTTAGATATTTAAGTTTTTCGTGTTTATAATGTATAATTGTTTGATATTTAAGTTTTTTCGTGTTTATAATGTATAATTTTTATTTACACTTTACGTATAACCTTGTATTTGAAAGATATCTGTTTAAGTTAGTTAATAATGTTTCTTGTAATATTTTTATTTTTCTACCTTTATAATGTAAAATTTGTATTTATCCATAGGTATATAATATTTATAATATATAATTGTTAGTTATTTAAGTTAGATTAGAATGTTTATTTTCCCCCGTATAAAATATGTAATAATCATGTTTTTTTGTTTCAGATAGATGGAAGTCATTATATTTAATTAAATAACCTTGTAAATTCTTACATGTATAGTTATATGTTAGAATATAAATAAAAACAATGCTAAAATATAATATTATTATGTTAATTAAATAAATTATATACAATTTTTAAGAATTATTTATAAACCATTTTCTTATAGCAAATACTTTATAGAATGTACACTGTTTAGGATTTAAATCCTTATGAAAAATACAACAAGCTAAATTTTCTTCATCACATATTTGATCCAGTCGAGGACAGCCCAGGTCTTCAATATCGATGACTGTGACGTGTGGTATATACTCTATAAGTAGTTGTTTTTGCTGTTCGCCTTTGATGTAAATACAGTCAAACTTTAACAAATTTAATATCTGACAATTTCTTCATATTCTATATCACCATAATCTATAGATAGCTGATGAAAATTATGTAGTAGCCACTTGTTAGTTTTCTGATTCTTGCTGTCCTGCATAGATTTTGAATATTTAAAAATCCAGTGCTGAGTTGCCCATGTCTCTGTGTCTAAAATAGACATTTCCTTAATAAAATATATACTGTTTACTCCGAAATGCATTGAAAGTCTATGATGGTAGTAGACATTATGGTCTATATTTGATTGGACAAATTTAGTATAGATTTAACTACTCGATCGTCTTATATGTTCTTAATGAAGACTACCATCTCGTCAACAGTTTTTGGTGGTGATTTATGTTGACTACATTTCTTGTCAAGGTACTTAACAATCTCCTCATATTGTTTTATAACTAATGGAGCGATGATTACTTCTTTGCGCACGATGCTCTCGAAAATACAACATTCAAGGTATTGAAGTCAAAGAAGGTCGCCCCGATTCAACAGTACTCTGCATCCGTCACGATTTTTGGCTTTGATTACCAGCACATTTTTTCCATTGTACATCATACTCGATAGTTTTGTATTATCGCCATCATAAAATCATAAAATATAACTCGTTTATATTTGTGCGGTGTATCTGATATGAACGACTAGATATGCCCCATGAACGCGAATATTTTTTCCAGAAAATCTGTAGTTACGTACCGTGAAGAAGTTAATAAATGAACGAAGACTTGTAATTTTTCGCTAGGATCAATACCGATCTGTACAAACTTACGGGGTGCAAAGTCGAGTGTATAGCTAGTAGATTCGATGAGTTCAGCTGGTAGTGTCGGTGGCACATAAGTAAAGGTTTTTTTTTTATACAAGGCAGAGTTGTCAGCAATTGATCCAGCTATATTAAATCACTTATAAAAATATAAAACATTGAAAGTTATAAAGACTGCGAGAGAACAGTTGAGACGTGAGAACCAGTATAAGGCTGAGGACAGACTGAATTATTACCCCTACTGGAAGACCTCCTGCACAACTATTAGTATAATTTATGAAAATTTTACAACTGTCTGTCTGCATTTCCTGATGCATCTATAAAAAGCATTTCTCCACATTCACTTAAACCACAACTAATCCTTTTCATTAATGGAGTTGTTATTGCTATACCAAAATTTCCATCATCAAGTTAGGTCTAACCTAACCCATACATTCATCGTTGTATTCTTTTACTGTGTCCCTGAGTGATGTCATCATATTATGATCTCCATGTGAAAAACCAAAATGTTTTTTAAATGTTTTATAATAAAGGTAATACACTCACTGTGGATTAGGAAGTTCTGCTAGACCACCAACATATGTGTAGTAAGCATTTATTATAACCTTTATTATTTCTAAGTTCAGATTTAAATATGAATAATGCTTTTGATAGTGTATTACCTTCCTGAAATAATTTTAATTTTAGAAATTTTTCTTTCACTTCATTAAATGGTATTCTATGTTTGAGAACCTCAGCCTTTAAAATTGGATGGTTATGAATGTGGTTTAATGTAACTATGGCTTTTGTTTTGATGCAAATCGATGGTTAATTTTCATTATTCCTAGGAAAAAAAATTAATAATATAATACTTAATATTAATTAATTTGATGAATAAATTAACATACAAGGTAGGACTATCTACGTGATTTTCATCATCTATTAGGTATTTGAATTCCTAAAGTAGCAGTCGTAGTGTTTTCTACTTGGAGATGAATTAGCTTTAGGTCTGGTGTTGTGATGACAACAATAACGTTTCTATGTAAAAGTTGTATATTTTGTTATGTATGTACCTAGTTATAGTCTTTTTATATGATTTGTTTAATAATATTAATTATTTACCTTAAAAATAATTGTATAGAATGGTTTAATGCATTTGTTGCTAAATATGTAACTTTATTTTCGTTTCTCATTGCCATAATCCAAGTAATAACATTTTCAACTCAAAATGTATGTATATAAAATTTTGCTTTGAACATTTGCTCACCTAAACTTGAGTACTCTATCATTGAATACTCATAACCAGTAGGAATTTGACTCTAAATCATTAATTCATTATTGTTAATACTTAAATTATATATGTGTGTAGGGGTTAAGAAAAAAAAGCAAGTGAATAAAAAGCAAAAGAAAAAAAAGCAAATTGAAAAAAAAAGCATCATCAATAAAGCACATACTCATCCTCCAGACACGCATGAAGTTGAAGTAAATAAATGCTTAGCGCGAATGAAACATAAGGCAGCGACTACGTCAACAAATCCAATTGAGATATACTGTGAAGAACTTGGAAGCTTGAATAATTAATAATATAATATATTATGTAATTACGATAAAACATTTGTTTTAATTATTTTTAATTTAAATTATAGGTGACTGGGCACTCACAAATGATGGACTTAGATTATTACTAAAAGATAGTATAGAAAATCAATTTGAAGACAGAGTTATCATATTCGCCACTGATGAAGGGTTAAAACATATCACCGAGGCAGAAACATCGATATTCGATGGTAACTTAGCATTGGCGCCTTCTATTTTTCAACAATTATATGTAATAAGAGTCAAAATTCATGGTTTATATATAACTACAGTATATTGCTTATTAGAAAAAAAATGCAAACTTTTTATGAATAGGTATATGTTAAAATAAATAGAATAGGGAATAATTAGACCAATTGGAATTTCACGGCCAGGTAAAAAAACTAAATTTCGAAATATTCCCCCAATTTTCCCACCTGCTACGTGGAATGTAACCGAAACAAGTATTAAAAATTAAGTGTGTGCTAATAATCAAACAGAAGGATTTAATCATCGATTTTCTAAGCTCGTTAGCTAAAATCACCCCTCTATTTGGACACTGATTAAAAAAATTAGATTAGAGATAGATTCAGATTGCACTAAAATAACTCAATTTAATATAGGTAATTTGTAACCGAAAAAAAAAAAATATGAAAATATGCAAGAAAAGTTATTTTTACTGTGTACAAGATACAATAATAATTATATCGAACAATTTTTAAATGCTATTTAACAAACTATTTTATATACAATATATTTAATTAATTAATTAGTTTTATTTGATTTACTCGTATTTTAACAAAATATTATTAATATAATTATTTTTCAATTTTAATAGTAACATGTAATACCTACACTTATGACATATTATAAAATTAAATACATAATATATTTAATTAATTAATTAATTAGTTTTACCTATTTGATTTTTTTTTTTTTTTTAAACAAACTATTTGTAATAATTTATACCTATAATAATAATTGGTTTTCGCATTTTGTCCAATATGTTTTTTTTCCATATGTTTTTTATTCACTTGCTTTTTTTCCTAAACTCATGTGTGTATTGGGTAGGTATGAAGTGTAATAATAATTATTACTTGAAGGTCCTCATTGATTTGTTCACTTTGTTTAGAATCATCCTCCCTTTTTCTAGTGCCCCTCTCTATAAATGCATTTAAATACACTCATTATTAAATTCAAAATTATTTATAAAAATTACTTCTGAAGGATTATCAACATGGTCATCATCATACATTTGTGGATGTGTTTTTAAATGCCTTAACATATTTTTCTTTTGAGTAAATTTCTTTTCACATTTAGAGCATTTAAAATCCTGTTGTACCTCTTTGCATACAGTATTATGTTTTTGTATCATGTGTCTTTTTAAAAAGGAGTTATGTTTGAATGTCTGTTGACATTCGTCACAAACAAACTTTTATAAAGTAAATCAATTTACTTACTCATCAAAGTTATAATATTATAGAAATTAAAGTGCCCCAATCCAATACAAAACATGAAAACTCACAAAACAATCTTAATAACTAATAAGCAATGTATTTATGATGTTTGGAATTTTTAATTAGTTATTATTTATTAACAATCATATTATACTGACATATTTTAAATTTGTAAATATATTTTTAATATGTGCTGTATAAACTTAACTTTTTTATTATTATTATATTGTAATTTAATTTGTTGTTTATGTAGGTACCTACTATTTGTTTATTATTATTCACAGTATTAAAACTTGTTTATTAATTTAACTAATACGTGTTTGTATTACCTACTTAATTAATCTATTCTGTTCAACAAACATAAAAAACAATAAATGTTTAAACATATATATATTTTTATTAAAAACATAAATTTACATTCAAATTACAATGTATATAAATCAGTGGCGTAACTACGGGATGGCAATGCCCCGGGGCCCTCGACTTGAAGGGGCCCTCAACCATCGTAAATAGGTGCATAAAAAAAATTTTAACTAAAAAAAAAAATCGGCTTAATATATCAATAAAATAATATTAGTGGTTTTATGAAAATACGTAATTCACTTGCAATTTATTATTGTTCGGAAATCGGAAATATAAAAATAATTGATATTTAAAGACAGCTGTATATCTTAAGTATGGTACTATGGTGGTCGTATAGAAATACATATATTATTAACGTGTGTGAAGTTGGGTGACTAAAGTTAGGTGACTATTTTTCGGACGACTAGTGATAAGAAACCCCGTATACTGTGTTGCGTTTAATTCAATTTCAGGCGTACAGT
>VUJU01005530.1:0-13456 GCA_009835225.1 Aphis craccivora
GTAGTGCTATTACACTACTTAAATAGTATTTTCACCAAAATTTATTCAAAAATATCTTCTTACCAATACATATAAATGGCCCAATGCAACATACTTTTTGATTGCCCTTAGTATGTATTATTAATTATACCAAATGCCACGACTTGTGCATCATAATGTTTATAATATATATATTAATTTTTTTTAAATTTGCATTTGAAAGAGATAAAAATTACCAAAATATTATCTGATAAAATCGAGGAGCATTTTTTTCAAAATCTAGTCCCTAATTTAGTGCCAGATAATATGTTATGCAAAATTTGCTATAAGGAAGAAATCGAAATAGCTATTGTCCCTTACGGTCATGCCATTGCCTGCATTGAATGTGCTTTATCATTTGATTATTGCTCTATGTGTAGAGTGTCATACTCAAGATTAATGAGAATACATTTATTTATGAATAAAGAAAATGATGAAATGATAATCTCAAACTACAACTGTGCAGTTCAAAAATGTCTTCAGGCGATGAATTGAACCCAAAGCTTTGCAAAGTTTGTCTCAAAAAAGAAATGTCAACAGTATTTTTACCTTGTAGACATGTCTATACCTGTTTCAAATGTGCAGAAGAAACGAGTGAGTGCCTATTGCTTGTAGAGAAGAACAGAAGATGTCTATTATTTTATTAAAATATACTTGTAAGCTTTTATAATACATTAACTACTTTTGCACTGTAGTTTTTTTGTAACATACTTCTATAAATGTATAAAACTCATGGAGATCTTCTATGCGGACCATGCAACCTTTGCCCGCATAGAATTTATATTTTTCATAGATACCATCACAATGTTTTATGTTAGTCTCATTTAATGTTTTTGCTTCTGAATCACTGATAAGTGACTTCTCACTGATGTACATGTATAAATATCTGCATGTAAATAGTGTGTGCAATTGCTGAGCAGCTAAGTTTCCGCCATCCGTACAGATACAAACTTAAAATCTTCGTAATTAATTACACGAGAAATGCATGGTAGGTACATGGTATCTTGCAATTACTTTCCAGGAGAATATACCGTTAATACTTTCTATATCTTCACTATTTTTAGGTAACTTTTCTTGATTGTTTTTTTGTGAAATCGGTGCAATAGTCAAAGTAACTGCTCTACCAACTCTGTTTATATAAACATTTGCTGGAAAAGTACTTAGCTGTGTTGCTGCGGCTGAAGTAGTTTTTTTGATAATTCTCTTTCATTTTAAGAGCCATTACATTGATTTCAGGATCGTTGCATTCATTTTTAACACGTATCACTTCGTTAACGGGAACGCTGATAAATTTTCCATTTTTTATTAGTCTCGAAAGTTGTCCGACACTTCGACCGACTCTCTAGCTGTGGTGGGGATAACGACGTCTTTGACGGTCAAGCGGTACGGTGGCGGTGGTTAGGGTTAACCTATAACCTAAGCTGGTTGTACTCCCTTGGTTATGCCAGGTGTATCCATATTATTTTTTATTATATTTAACAATATATTATTAATACTTAATCAACCTATTCTAACCTAATCAAATTCAATATTTAGCGTTTTTTTTATCTTTTACATTATCATTTTTCGTTTTTACATTAGTATTAATTTTAATTGTTATAGGAGTTGATAACATAAATTAAATTAAAGTAAGTATTTTATTATGTATTCTTGAATTAATTTTAAAAATTATTAATCACATTTTATTATTGAATTTTTGTTTAAGTATGGATTATATTGTGTAAGAAAAATAGTTTTTAGTTTGAATTAGTAGTAAATTTATGTAGAATTAAAATCATTAGAATTTAAATTGTATTTATAATTTTAATGCATTACTAATTGTATTTTATTTATTTGAATTAAATATTTATGTTGTTTTTAATAATTTAAGCAATTTTTTTGATAAGTTAGAGTTGGAAGTATTATGTAAATATTTTTTTTTTTTTGGGGGGGAGGTGGTATAATAATTCTCTCAACCAACCCTGTTTAACATTTTAATTATAAGATTTATTATAAGATTTATTATAAGATATTATAATTAAGTAGAGGCGCGGGCCCTAATTTTAAATGTCGGCGGAGCCATTTTTTAGATCCGCCATTGGTACCTACCTAGATAAATAAATATACTGTTATAGTAGATAAGAACCTTAATAATACAAAATATTATACTGTTTAATTATTCACTTAATGACATTTTACTTAATTTAATATCGTTTCTACAGTCTGTACAACAATGTACATAATTCCACTTAAACCACATCTATACGTAGAAATTAATGACTAAGAAGAATTTATTGTAATGTGTTTGGTTATATTATGAACACTTCATTGTGCATAACCGGCAACGGTGGAATGTATTCACATACTTATCTTCGAATAATATTTTTTTGAATAATAAAAAAAAACATTTGAGAATATATACATAATTATTGTACTTGTAAATATTAACCAATGTCAAATTTATTCCTCACTCAAAAAATGTATATAACTTTACACTTTCTCAATTTCAGTAAAGAAAACTTAAGATATGGCCCATAATATTCGGATATTTATTAATATTGGATTAGTTAATCCTTGAAAATGTATAGACGAATCTTAAATTAAATTTTCAACGTTTTTAATGTACAAACAAAAATTATGATAAATAAATCGAAAAAAAAACAAAACGACGTCGAACATTTAAAATTTTTATAAATACAGCACAAAAAGAGCAAAATAATTTTAAAACCATCATCGTCCAGAAAATGATAATATAAATAATTGTTGAAATTTCAAGTCTTTATACTGGCTAGTACAGCTAATCATTTTTGAGTATCTAACAAAAAACCAAAATCGATTTCGTCAAAAATATTGGTTTTGCGTAAATGTTGTCGTTTTCACTTTTTTAATTCCTTCTGTATTTAGTGCCGGTAAACAGTAGATACTGCTAATAATAGTATTAACCTAATCTAGCACTTATAAAATAATATCCATGTTGAAAAAATTTTTTTTATATTTTTAATTCATTTTAATACAGTTTTACTCAACCTTTTTAGCACAACGAACTACTTTGATAATATTCGATAGGCCGCGGACCACCTCAATTTTAAAAAATCTAGGAAGACCTATTTTTTGTTCATTAACATTAAGAAGACACAAAATCAAAAAATATGAATTTTTATTACTTTACATCACATTTTATTAGTATTAAATATTTATAAGACGGGGGACCACCGGACAGAAAAACACTTTTAGTATAATATGACTATAGGTCGATGGACGTAGGTCGTAGACCATGCATAAGAATACCAATAAATGTGGAAAAGTAATAGGTAGATTTATTAAGTAATGACAATAAAAATGAATAAGTGATTATTAATTATCTTGCATAATGACACTAGGAATTATAACTGTGTTTTTTATTGCGAATCATCTATTAGTTATAAATCATTAATATTATAATATATGCTAACCAAAAATTAACATTAGGCCATTAATCTGTCTTTTTAGATTAGTGTTTTAATTTCCTTACTGAGAACAGGCTGGAAGTACGGTAATTGTATCTTTATAAGTTGTTATCGAGAGTAATGGTTATCGTTTATCAACATCTTAGATCATATACGTATATTATGATCTAAGGTTAACACTAATAATAGTAATAACCAACAGTTATCAAACAATTCATTTAAGTACATAATACTACAATAATTGTACTATAAGCATAGACTTATATACCTAAGTCTATGGTTATAAGTATTGTAACGGATACAACTACAACTATAAAATATTATAGATTGGCAAATAAATGTTGTAATGTAGAATACGTACTTTCGAGGGCCGTAGGTCACCATTGGTCTATATTATAGACTTTAAACAATAATTAGAGAAAAAAAATACTTACTGGAAAGTTCCATCTGGATTTTTATCCAACACCCAATGTTGAATTGTTTTATCCGAGTTGGCAGGTTTTTTAATAGTTTCTGTGGCTGGCATTTTGTTATTGGATTGTTGTACAGTTGATGAATCTACATGGGGATCTTTAAACTTCAAATTCATGCAACATTGACTAGTAGCATTATCGATTAATACTTCTAGGTCTTCGCAAGAGTCAATGGTAACGACATCAATTACTTTTTGGAAATAATCTCGGATATTTACTGTCGATATAAAAAATAATGCCATGCGATCAGTGATTCCGGTGTCATTACCTCGACTATCTTCATTTGTGAATTTCGAATATTACAGTCCTCTAGATAAGTTTCAAAATCGGTAAGTACATCATATTATTATATATACGTATTTTATACTTAGATACTGCCTACTGGACTATTATAAGTATAATATAGAATAGGTACTATATTATATGTCTACGGTCTTACCTAATATAGAGTACGGAACTATGGCAGACCTGCCTGCATTGACAGACTCTACAGAAGTTTTTTTACTAGATTCAACTATTGAAATGCTTAGCGAAGGTGATGAATGATGATAGTTTGCAAATAAGTGATACATTCAATGAAAATAATGGCATTTTTTTGGATACATTAATTCAATTAAAAGGGGAAAGTTTTTATAATACATTTAATGGTAGGTATTAAATAATATATTTTATAAGGCCGTCACACTAGGAAAAAAATCGACCGTAAAACATGGTTTTGTAATTCCAATAGTACTCAGGCCTAGTTGGTCGTAGAAACATGATTTTTGTACCAAATTAAACGTGAGAAGTTGTACTAATAACTGTTGGAACAAATATATGAAATTTGTTTTCAAACCGATTTTATTTATTTTTGAAATTTTTAAAAAATTATGTAAAATCAGAAAATTGAGATATCACAAATCTGTTCCAACAGTTTTTAGTACAACTTCTCACGTTTAATTTGGTACCAAAATCATGTTTCTACGACTAATGAGACTTGAGTTCTATTGGAATTAAAAAACCATGTTTTTTTGTAAAAAAATTATGATTTTACGGCCGTCGTGTGCTGCTATCGTAACTACAGCGGCACTGTTCTAAAACTGTACTATTTCCCTACACTTCGCGCATACGCAGCGGTACCTCAAAATAGATCGAAACTGGTTATCTATCCACGCGCGTTTTATAAATACCCAGATTATCGATAAAGAAAATAATAATATGGCCCATGAATACTATTTGAATTATTTCGATATAATAATTCAAATTCATAATCTAATAAACTAAACACATGTTGAAATCACATAAGTATCATAAAGTTGCCAAAACTCAACTGAAAAATGTACTATCTCAACAATTTTTTTGTCCAAACTGTAGGAAATTTTTCAATATAAATAGTGGTTTAGTTTAAAAAATTTAAATGTTTTAATTTAACTGAGTATAAATGTATACAAAAAAAATATATTATTTACTCCTTAAAAAAAAATCATTGTTGATAATTTTTGCAGGGCCTTTTTAAAAGATAGCCATGAAATTAAAATATAAATATTTTAATTTATTATAAAATATTTTTATATTAGTTACAGATTTTTATAAACTAAACATAAATTAATACAACAATTTTATGATTTTTCATATAAAACTAAAATTAATTTACTATAGGTGTTGGAGTATAAAATTTATATATTTAATATATGTAAACATTAGGATATTTTCAAGTAAAAAGGCGACTGTGTGACATATATTGGTAGAAATTTTTGTTTGCTATGTATATATGTAAATACATCAATAATTAAAAATAGCGAACTGGCCCGGTGTGCCACTATTCTATAGCACACTGGGCCGATACCAGGTATACCTGTTTTGGGCCACTAGCAAATATATCTCTGATTTGATAATTTTACTTTTATAATATGAACGAAGTTGAATAATATTGATTTTACAATGATGTGTGTTTTTTATTAAATTAATAATTAATTTTATTATTTAGACCATGAAGTTGAAGAATTGCAGTAAGATTAAATTTCTGTTTATTAGTTAAAGTTACAACTTTATAAAATATTTAAAATAGCCAATTTACATTTTATTATTCTAGCAATATTGAAGAAAACATGGAATTTCCATGCGATTACTGCAGTAAGAAGTCAAATTAAAAAAAGAAAAATTGATAAGCATTATTTTGTGATTTTTGTTTATTTTTCAGATTAAATACGTTTCATATAAAATATTTTCTGCCTTCTCATCTTCAATAACTCTATTTTTCTGCTAAATACGGTTCTGACTTTATATCTCAAATGTGATTCTGAAATAATACTTTTCTCAAAAAAAATTTTTAATATTCCATTGTCGTTACGGATGACACAGGTGCTCACCGGCCACGGATGTTTCTAATTCTAATTGCATCGCATGGAAAGGGCCAATAACTCTACATGCGTGCAGTGCGGTAGCACCGTGGACACCGTGGAGTACAACTTGCTCGATTTTCCTTACTGGAACCCTTTCCGAACCGAACTCGCAGCCCGAGTGGGGCACAGTCTATCGGTGGCCACCATATTCGCTATCTTATGCGGCCCCGCTGAAGAAGACCTCCCCCCGGACCCAGTTTTGCGCGGCTAGGTGATTATGACGCCACTGAGTCCTTGAGGCTCCTGTACAGACTGGTTGAACGCCTCCTGTCGGTGAAAGAGGAAGAGGAGAGGGCTCGTCAATCCGCCGCAGCGATCGGGCAGAACGGGCGTCCGGGACGTCAGGCCTAGCCGCTCCAGGAAGAACCAAGCGCTGCTGTCCATGGTGTTTCTGCTGCCGTCAAAATCCAAACCATTTCATTTAACCGTGTTGTACTACTTATTTATTGTTTTGTATTCATTTTTACCTTTCTTTTGTTGTAACCATTGTTAGCTGTGTACTTTTGTAAATGTGTATGTAAGGTGTTGAAACGAGGAGATTGGCCCCGTCACTTTCCACAAATGATGTATATTTTTTCCAAAATAAACGATGGCAAACGGGGGAAAGTAATGCGAAAGCGGTTCTCTCTCGGTCGTCGATTCAAACCGAAAAAAAAAAGGTTAGGTTAGGTATCTAACATGATAACATGATATAAAGTTTTTAATATTTAAAAATACATAATTTTTATGCTTCAGTATTTTCAGTTATTTTATAATTATCATATATGAGATACGTTAACTTCTATAGTTTTAATTATAATAATTTTTATAGTTTTTTTATTTTATAGTTAAAACGTAGTAGGAACAAATCCGGTAAAACACGATTGCGATTTTTATCTGCAACTTTGAAGCACTGTTGCCATTTGCTTTGAACTTATAGAACAGGGGTGGTCAAACTTTTTTTGGTCACGATGTACTAAAAATATAATTCACCTTTGAGGATTGACTTCCATAATTTTTTTTTTTTATTATTGAATAACTATAATTATTAAGACACATATAGAGCGCGTGGCCCTAAAAATATAAATTCTAATGTGATCAATTTTGAAATTGTCCAAGACCGGTCAATGGGATCGACTGTTAAATTAAATTAAATATAATTATCAGGTTTTTATCAATTTAGTTTTGAATGTTTTATTCAAAATTTAAATACAATTAGAGATAGCTTTTTCAACCATCAACGTATTTTTCTTTATTTTGATTTAATCAAACTTATGAGTAAGGAAAATAAATTTTCATAACTGCATGTTGACGTGAATATCTAGTGTATAAAGAATTTTTAGTTGAGTATAATATTAAAAGCAATTTATCTATATTATATATTATATAGAATATAGAATTTATATTGATATTATATATTAGCGTTGGGTTATTTATAGTTAATTAAAATGTATTTACACTATAGAGTTGAGCCAAATTATAGTAAGTTAATTTACCGCTAAAATTAAGCGCTTACCAGAGTGTTTTTCATGAAGGACGTGTAGCCCGTAGCCAGACCAAATTTTCAGGTGGGGCAAAGTAAACTTTTTGGGGGGGGGTATTATATATAAAAACAATGGCTTTCTAATATTTTTAGGGGCAACGCCCCCACTCCTAATGGCTACTGGCCTGAGGACGTGTATGTATAACCGTACGTACGTGCATGTTGATAAAGGTACACGTATACGTGAATGGTCCAGTGGAAATTCACCTTAACACGCCATAACAGTCAACAAAACGATTTGTGAATTGTGTAGTTTTGTTGTATTGCGATAAGTGTCAAACGTATGTTAGTGTTGGGTATTTGCGGTGGGAACTGTTTTTATTTATCGTCATCAGTGTTCGTACTTTATTAAATTCATTAATTAATTGTTTAGAGTTCAGAGACCATAGACACCTTCATATATGTTATGAAAAATCAAAAACTATAAGTTTCTCAATTCTGAGTAGAACTGATATAAGTTATTTTACCAGACATGACTTGATTTTAATCAATGTAACTATTTAATACCGCTTTAAATAATATCTAAAATTAACTAATTTAGATAGATCCTATCTTAGGCCGTGCTATTTACCTAATTCAGTAATACATAGTTCTGTACAACTACAATTATATCTTTGCAAAATAAATCGCGACGAACAAGTAGCCAATAAAAAAAAAAACTACGTTCTGATCTAGATGAATCATCAGTTGATCATAATATAGAATTGAGTATAGATTCTTTATTTAGGACTCAATCGTACTTAGAAGATCACCAAGGTCACATAGACCTATTTGGGGAAATTATTCCACCTCATGTGTGCGGCAGTAAAGCAGATCCAAAAAATAAATCGATAAAGAAGACACCTGTATTGTTGCGTGCCAATTTCAGAGTTGAATCCAAGTGTGTTATTTAAAATGAATAGTTACAACTTAATAATGAATAAGTTTTTATTACGTATAAACAAATAAACAAAGTATATGTAACTAATAAAATAAGTGGCTGAGTGCCGTGAAAGTGCTCTGGTATTGATTAGGGTTGCCATACGTCCCGGTTTTTAACCAAGTGTCCCGGTGTCACGCAAAGTGTTTCGGGACAGCAATTTGTCCCGGTTTCAAAATTTTACTCGATAAAATACCGATTTTCAATTCTGAGAAAACATTATCTTCCTACACATTCACTACAAAATGAAACATCATATGCGCGATAATCATATGTATTTTATTTATAGACTTTGTTTGGTCTAATTTGATAATATCAGCCCTAAAGACAATAGTAAATTGGGAAAATAAAAAATCAGTATATATACTCTTTGTAATAGCTATAACGTCAAATAATGTTATTTTGACAAAGAAATGTTTGTGCGCTTACCTACTATCCCAACACGTTGCATGGTCATAGCATATATATATTAATTATATATATATATATATTTTAACATATAAACTCCATCACCTTGATTATTAAAACTAAAATCGAAACATTGGCATTATTTTTTTTTTACATTCTAACTCGTTATTCATACCTAGTTTATTCATTGCTATTTTATCTAATTTATTTTCCTCACAAGACTGTTTCAAGTTCAAAAACGCTATGTATATTTTTTCTTACTTTGATCTCTGATGATCTTTTTTTTTATACAAAAATTGCTCTGTATTACATACGGTATATCGTCTATTACTTTATTAACCGGTAAAAACAAATTAATTTCAAACTTCCGTTTTATTTCATAATTTATTCCTAATGTTACATTATTTTTTTTCTTAATTTCTGTCGCTATATGGTACTCTTTTACTGTTCTAAAAGTGTGCTTATAGTTTCTTTTACTTATTAAATTATATTTCCAAAATTGTTATTAACCTAATTCCTTACTATATTCTACTCTATTATTTATTATTTTATCATTATTATTAACTATATTAACTTATCGTAAAGTCCTGTACTATTGTCTTCATTTTATTACAGGTGTTCTATATTTGATCAACCTCTTTGTTATAGGTATATTATCTGATTGAAAATAACTGATATGATTATTCGTGTTATAATTTCTTACATAATTTGTACGTTGAAAATTATTATTGTTTTACAGTGAAAAATTATAATTATCTCTATTATTAGAAAAATCGTTCCTGTACCTATAATTATCTCTGTCTGAATTAAATTCTACTTCTTCCACTTTTGCTAATTGCTTAGCTACTTCTAAGGTCTTCGGATTTCGTGTCTTTACAATTGTTTTTATAGGACCTATTAACCCTTTTATAAAAATAACTAATGTTTGTTCTTTTAAAGTCTCGTGAATAACTTTTGCTACTATTTCTTCTTTATTAATCGTATATGCAGTACACAATCTATAATATAATTTTTCTACTCTATGATAATAGTCATTAACGTCTTCATTTATCATTTCATATTTTATGGAATTTAATCGTATTTGTAAATTTGAAGATGTTGTCGTATCTTAAAAAGCATCCTATAAATAACTCTTAATGTTTATCCATTTAGTAACATTTTTATATTTTATTATTTCTGATGCTCTACCGCATAATCTAGTTGTTATACATTTAACTAAAGTTAGTGCAAATTTATCTTCAACCAAATTTACTGCCATATCACATGCATTTATGAACGGATAGATATCGTTTTCTAACGTAAACAAAGGTATAAGCTTAAATGCTTCCTCTAATTTTATAGTAACCATTTTCTTTACACGCGGTCTGCTTTCGAACGTTAACTCAGTATGCTAAAAATTGACGGTAACCTTGCTACGTGTAACTTTCTTATGGTCTAAGCTTAAACTTCTCGTTAAGCTGTGTAATACTTCCGCACTCTGGCGTTCACTCGGGCTACAGTGGTGTACATAATCATACCTACAACTAGTACGCGAGATTACTTTATAGTGGAATCATGTCGAGTAATCGCCACAAAACTCCACGAGTTTTTGCTAGTGGCTATCAGAAGAGGAAATTGCAAGCAAAACGTAACAAGAAATCTGGAGAAATTTTAGCTAAAACATCCAAACTGACCAATTTTTTTAAGTCATCAAATAAAGAAGAAAAATCCTCAAAATTATCGTTAGCACTATCAAATTCATTGCTGAACGCGGATTAGCCTTCCGTGGTGGCTCACCAAGAAATGGAAATTTCCTGGGAATTTTGAAATTGCTAGTCGAGTATGAACCTATCCTGGCCACCCACTTAAAAGAGTATGCAAACAAAGGGAATGGTCATGTCAATTACCTTTCGTCTACGTATTAGGAAGAACTGATGAGATGTATGAGTGATAATGAAATAGTAACCAGGATAAAAATTCCAAATATTATTCTCTATCAGTGGACTCTACTCCCGACGAATCTCACATCGATAAACTAACTATAGTTGTTCGATGCATGGAAAGATCGAAACCAAAAGAAAGATTCCTCACCTTTTTACCAAACTGCGGTCATACTGGCGAAGCCATAGCAAATGCTCTACTCAAATTTTTAGGTGACCATCAAATAGACATCATGGATTGCCGCGGGCAATCGTACGACAATGCTGCAAATATGTGTGTCAAATATAGAGGGATGCAGGCTCTTATTCTGGAGAAAAAACATTTATTGGCATTTATACCATGTTGTGGTTATTCTCTCAATTTAGTAGGAAAAGCAGCGGCAAATTATTGTCCCTCAGCTGTCGGCTGTTCAATTCTTTGATTTCATGCAGGATTTATACACGTTTTTCACAGCAAGTACAGAGCGATACCGAATTTTAATTGAGAAATTATCAAAGAAAAAAAGCGGACAGTTTTACATGTTGAAAAAGCTTAGCGACACTCGTTGGTCTTGTCGAGCTGAAGCTACGAAAGCCATAGTCGAGAACTATTCGGAAATCGAAAAAGCTCTAACCAGCATATCTTCCGATAAAAAGCAAAAAGACATTCACCTAACCTAACCTAACCTTGTGACAGGCTGCTATTAGTTTGCAAAAATACAAAACACAATTCAATCTTAGTTTAATAAGAGTCATAAGGATTTGGTTTTTTAGACAGAATTTTTCAACATTCAAATCATAATAATATTTAAAAGAAACTTTTGAACATAAATCAACAATTATATCAAACATAGATTTACTAATCCTACAGTAAAACCACGGACTATGATTAACAGGACTGGAAACGAATCTTAATAATTTGATATAGATTTGTTACGGAAAGTCAATGAGCGATTGTAGTGCTATCTATTAGTTTTATATTAAAAAATTAAATAAGTCACTGAATACAGTAAAAAGACAAATACAAAATAGTATTTAAGTATTAAATATGTATTTAAAATAATTTAATAAAACTATTAAAGATCTAAAATATCAAATAGGTATAACATAAAATTTGATTTAAAAAAAATCAACGTAAGTTAATAATTTTATTCAAAATCTGGTTATAATTAATATTGCACTTTTTTCTTAAAAATTATGTATAATATATGATAGAATAGAGGAGTGCTATAGAAATACAAAATGCTACACTTTGTTTATATTGACGAAAAAGGCATTTAGCTTCATATTTTTGGTCGGTATATATGTATAAACTTGTAAAGAACATGTTTTTAAAAGTTAGAACTTTAAGAAAAAAATACAAATGCACTTAAAACCAATTTTTTTCAAACAAGTTTTTCGACCCATGTATTTTTTATGGAATGAACCGTGATAACAGTTTGTTTTGAACCGTCGGTGTTATCAATAGACAATGTAATGTCACACATTTGTGCCTATTCGAGGGATCTAGAATTGCAGAAAATACAAATTCTTATATTCCCTATTTGTGGTAACACTATTTGAGGTAGGTTTTATCGATTTAAGTTTTTATAATACGGCATACACAAATTACTATATATTATGTTACGATATTTAGTAATTCAATATATTTCACACTGCCATTTCGTTTCGTATTAACCTCCAATGTCTAAACAAACGCCATTTCATTTGCTTTGCAGCATTCAAGACACGGCGACTTCTGTAAGTACCTATACTAAATAATAAAAATATTACAATGCTAGTCGGGATCCCAATCATTTTCTCATATATTTTAGTTTATAATAACTCAAATACGTTCTATAATACGGCATACGACATATTGTAATTCAATATATTTCATACTGCAATTTCGTTTCTAAAAAAACGCATTTTTATTTGCTGCTCAGCATCAACTCTCTGATGACCGATATTATTTTATAGTGGTATTAATTGTAGATGGTCAACTCTAGATCTAACCAACTAGCGAAACACGTTAACACGAAAGCCTACTAGTTTACTATAATTAAAAATTAATAAATATACAATTAATAAATAATGTTGATTAAGTTAAGGAAATGGTACTAGGTGATAATATCTTCGAAATCATTTTTAGTTTTGTCAGGATCATGGCGGCAGCTAATCCAGGTGGAATTTTAACACAAGAGGAACAAATCACATCCAAGAAAAATTTTATGCATTTCAAAAAAATAGTTGCTACCATAGTACATGAATATGCATCAAAACATCTAAAAAAAGAAATTACTACAATTGATTCTACTGATATAACCAGAGCTGTGCCGTTAGGATTTAGCGCCCGGGGCAAAATTAAAAATATTAGCCCTCTTATATTCTAAAAAAATATTTTTAGCGCCCCCTTTAAACAGTTTAAACCAT
>VUJU01005531.1:0-13450 GCA_009835225.1 Aphis craccivora
AACTTTGCGACGATAATACGCTAAAATTTGACTGACGCGCAGTATAATGGTATGTATTGAAAGTTTAAACTTCATAATATTATTATGTTTTGTCAATTAACGGAGATAGGTATGACACTATAGTGATTTCGAATCTATAGAGACCCTATATAATAGTCATTGAAAAAATGTCACAATGAAATACCACTGCCACAGTGCCACGTCAAAACGCAAACGTTTATAATATATTTTACATATATCAAACGCCTGCAACTATACGGATGGTACCCATCGGGGAGTGTTGGCGCGTCGGTGGATGATATGCAGGGAGGGTGGGCGTTATAAATTACCACAAATCAGTATACTTATAATAATTATAATTTATGGCCCCCTTGAAAAAACATATGCATCAAATATTATTATCGTATGTGACGGATAAACTTAACCAGATAGTATCGGCGCCGTGACAATAATAACATCGCAGTATACCGCCGACCGCTGCGACCAATCAATCACGGACAACTCTTGGATAAACCTTGGTGTCAGTTTCGCGTCGGCGAACACCGCCAGAAACATTATTGATCTTGCTCCATCTGTTGTTTGTTGTGTGCGCCTGGTTGTAGACATTAAGGAGGGTAAAAGGTTTTTTTTTTTAAGTACTTAGTGGGGGGAAAAAACAATCGTGTCGAACAAGCGGGACGAGACGAACAAATGTCTATCATTTTGACTATATTACCTATACGGAATTCGCTCGCCGGTCATTTTCGATAAAATAGGAATGGGCGATACGCACACAACGGTAGCGTCCACTGTAATTTGCTGCTGATGTACGTGTGCAATATTCTCGACGACTTTGAAAGCAAAGTTTACGTAGGTAAACATAAGCCGAGGAATCGATTTCGATATGGATACCAAATTAATTACCAAAATAAAATCGAATCCGAATGAAATTCAATCGTAATTTACAAAATAACTAATGAAATATGGATATATTATTGGCATGTACAATGTAGACACTTACATATAAATTTACAGTTTGTTTTATGCAGGAGTATAGTAATTAAAAAATATGGACTTTTGTTTAGGATTTTTTCGTACAACAATATGTATACACGTATACGACATACAGCAATAAATTATCTACTGTACTACAGTGTTACACTGAAATATATAATTCTAATGATCGTGCATAAATATTTTTAATTTTTATCATATTATATATGAACAGTTGCATACTATTATAAACACGTATATTAGATAGTAGACACTTTTAAATAAATTGATTTTTTTAGCGGGGTCATGACCCAGAAAAAAAAGGTCTCGAAATTGTTTGACAAATATGACCTATTATAATTCTATTTTTTTACTAAAATAAAACAAAAATAGTGTGTTATAATTATTAAACATTTGAAGAAAATGATCCGGATAAAAATGTAAATCTAGCGTAACGAGTAACATTTTATTTAGGCTTCGCAGCCACCCATCACAAACGCCAGCAAGAATGAAACGCTTTAGATCTGACTGTTAACCCCTTCTATATACGGCTAAATACTTATGTGATAAAGTGCAACCATATGATGCGACGGATGATTTCACGTCTATATCGTTTCAGCTGTTTATAGTTGTTCATCATTGCGGTCTGCGGAAACCAAACACGTCGTAAATGGGTATATATATTTTAAAATATATTATATCATCATAAACATTTTATTGTTATGTTTAATATTATCAATGCATAAATAGGTAGTATATTATTACTGATACAGTGATACAAATATAAAGAAGTAGGTACGTCAAAACAGTATATACAAGTAACTATTTAAGAATTAAAATTATTATTGCTTGTACTAGTTGTACTAAATAATATATTTAGTCATTTCCGTCTATCGATGACCATTAAATTAATATAGATACAGACGTGAGACTTTAAACAAATATAATTCAATTTATTAATTTTACACTTATTAATTTTCTGTAGCTTGATTTTTAACAGGATAGTCGGGATAAGAACTTGTGCACATTTACTTATATATACCTAATATTTATTCGGAAACTAAATACATAATACACTTGTTTTGATACAAATTTGTTATTATATGATTATGATGATGATACCTGTAATGCGAAATTGAAAAGTTTTTAGTGCATATTTACATTTTTTTTTTTTTTTTTTAGAATTGATTGATTTTTAATTTTTTATATTTTCCGTGAAAAATCTTAAGTTATAATTAAATAATCAGGTATAATTCGTCGTTTTATAAAAATATTATTATAAAATACTATACTATGTAATTCTAACATTAAAGAGTTACTCTGACTTCATATTTTTATTCTCAATGGTAAACACATTGATTAAATCTACCTGAATTAGTGTGAACATTTTCCGTGTTTTTCTCAGTTTTTATTTATAATTTATTCTAGACTAACTATTTAATTTTCTAATTAAATTAATAACTAGTTAATGTATCATTTTTAATAACTTTTAGCTTTTTTCGAGTAATTTGAAAATGTATATCATATAAAAATCATGTTTATACATATTTATAGCTATAAAATGAATGATAATATAGTAATAACTAATTAATTATTTTTTTTTGTCTTATTGCGCTGTTTACAATTATTTTACATGATAATTTAGCTGATATAAACGACCAACATGTAATCTTCAAAACTTGCTTAAATACTACATCTATATAATATAATAATGGCTATAGTGCGCAATAAGAATAATAGTGTAGTGCACTTTCAATAAAATGTTTATAGTAGTAGGTAGGTAATTTATTTATTAGGTATTTAAAATCTTTAAAATGTGCACAATCACTATGAGTGTGACCCTGCAGGCTGTACTTAAATTGTTTTTAACTTAACTGAGTCATTGTTTTTTCTTTATAAAGTTAAATATATACTATTGCATTGCGTGTTAACTATATGATATACCTATATAGATATTTATATCAACTATAATAATTTAACACATTCATGACGTTGACTTAACTGGATTAACTCGCTAGTTAATTTTTTTCGTGAACTCGGCCACTTTTTATATTCACTTTAATAATGTTACATAAAAATATAAAATTATAAATACGCAAAAATTGAAGTGGCAAAATGATTATTGTACTGCGTGTATACATTACCACCGTTCATCCCCATCTTCTCATCACACTGCACACACACACACACTCATGGCACTGATTACGATATAATGATGTCGCGATAGTGCAATGTAATCGCTCTGAGAAAATAAAATACGGGAAAAAAAAATACACAATCATCGGCGGCTGTGCCGTCGTTGGTGCGCAGATGACACCGTTTCGTTCCGGTATTATTATTGTGTGTACGATCGACGGCGGCGATCCATCATGGACGCGCGCATTGTCATGCGATAATAATAATAATAATATGGTGGCGATGCGGTCCCAAAACACCTTGTATATACCATTGAAAACGTATATTATTATATGAAATATATAATAATATAGGTAGCAGTATTATAATATGTATTATAAACGTATGTGTGTGTGCCCGCAACGGGTGTTTGCGTACAGCCAGAGATATAATAATATATGTATTCATTATACTGCAACAATGTTCGCCGGCCGAAAGGGGGGCCCGCGAGTGTAATTCTGCGGCGTGTGCGTGACAACGTGTCATGACGAGAACCACCGAGTGAAGATAGTACCTATATGATTGTATCGGTGTAGGTAAAAGAAATATATTTTATATAAAATTAACCCCGAAAAGAATAAAGATGGGGCCCAGGAATGGGCGTAAGTGCAGAACTCCGACATAATGCGCTTTTTGGCTTTCATCGCGGCGGCATATTTTTAGGGGCGCCAAATATTGCAGCGCTATCACCGCATATTCAATTATGTACACAGTATAAACATACATTTTTCTTTTACGCAATATTTATTATACCTTGTAGGTACCGATAATGCAAAGCCTGCACAAAAAATACCTATCTGTAAGAGTAACTTTTTACACATACATTAATTTGAGTTCTAATAGTTCTTTCCTTCAATAATTATGTAACTGTAAAAGAAATAAGTCTCCCGTTGCAGCCAAATTATAGGTATCTCTACCACTCCTTCTACTAACGCACGCAGCTAATACGAATCATACCCACTTTGCCTAATCTCAATTCGTCGCCAAAAACTCGGTTTGCCGACAAGGCGACAAATTATACTGATTTTATTGGTAAAGTTTCAATTTTTCCCGGTTCACCGACAGGTAGCAATAATTTTATCGAAAACGTATATGAAAGCGATAATATGATTATGATATGTTGTCGATATAAGCTCAATGTTTAAATATTTTTCCACAGTCCACACATAAAATCCATATAGACTACGCCACTACTATATAGATTGGTGAATTTAGTTAGTTTTCAGTTTTTTCAGATTGAAGTAAGAAGAAATTTCATTATTGGAGTACATATAGGTAGGAGTACACATACAATAATTTATTTTTTTACCATTTATACATGAACAATTTATATTTACCTGCTTTTATTTTTTAATACAATATATTTACTAATTTGATGTATTAATGATAAGTCGACTAATAAATTGGGAATCGGCAAATTGGGTTTCGACGACGTGATATCCAAGTCATCTCTACTGAGACGAATTACACGTCTATACCTCTCTTCGTGGAATATATAAATAAAATAATGCCATTGATTACTTCAAATCATTAACCTTAATCATACTCTATCCATTGCAACTCTATTAGACAATAATATATAACTGACAGATAAATCGCTCGCTACCGAGTATCGCGAGTATCTTTATTATGTTATCTCTTTCAATGCTAATGGCATAGAAAATCAAATCAGCGTATACAACGATTTGTTGTTTCCACAATAGATATATGTAATTGACTATAACCAATCCCCAGTCAAATGACACTTGTATAAGTTCATGCCAAACCATTATAAATACATTATTATACCTATATAGTGAACGAGTAAATAATTTAAGATAAGACTTAAGGCACCCAAATTCAAATACCTAGCTATATATTCACGCCTATGTTTTTTATATGTTTAGCAGGCGATCCAATGCATTTATTATTGGTGAATAAATTGCATACAGGATGAGCATATTATCAATGTATCAAATACGATATGGCAGACGTATATATAATACATACTTTATTAAAATCAATAATCATATCAAATTATTTTTTTCTCATAATATTTTTCATCCAACTATTTTGGTTTATATATTATCATTAGAAGAAGATACCTATAACAAATATTGATCTACGCATTTCATTTTTTAGTCTCGATATATGATTGAAATAAACTGACATAACGAAAAATTATTCTTATGAACAACTTATAATAGAAACCTTATATTAAATTTTCAATTTTTTTTTTATCGATTTCAAAACTTAGAAAAATCGAAAATTTAAGTCGTCTATAAAATGCTCAAAAAAGCTTAAATGTTTTAAAAATGTAATTATATATAGATAACACTAATATAAACATTTGGTGAAAATTTAAGTACTCACAGTGATTCGTTTTTGAGGAGTTACATATCAAAAAATTGTAATCGACTTTTTTTTTTAAATATTGGAAAATGTGTACTTTTGACCTCTATATTGCATTAAAGATATTCACTTTGCTATCGGTAACCACCCTCTAAGTTTGAAATTGAAGCATTTTTCTGACAAGTTATGCTATATATATATAATATATATATATATAGAGAGAGAGATACACACAAAAAAATTACACACACATCATTGTGAAATCAATGTATTCATCACTTTGTTTTTTGGTGAAAAGGGGTAAATTTGCAAATTTTAAAAATTTGCTTATTGTGAATAACATGCCATTATGACAATTTCAAAAAATAATAATAGGTACCCAACACTACTGGATAAATAATTATATACTTATACAGCTACACTTCAAATTTTGTTTGTTA
Source organism: Aphis craccivora (assembly GCA_009835225.1). Classification (NCBI taxonomy): domain Eukaryota; kingdom Metazoa; phylum Arthropoda; class Insecta; order Hemiptera; family Aphididae; genus Aphis; species Aphis craccivora. Next base: position 5,919 of record VUJU01005531.1, read on the forward strand.
TCATATATGATTTCTAATTAAATGATGACAAAGATAAGTTTTTAATTCAAATTCAAAAAATGTGTTTTTCCATAGCGCAACTATAATAATATCCTTAATCCTGCCATTGCACGGTAAAAATCCGGACGAATCGAATATATTATAACGGCAGTATAGTCAAATCATAAAATATCGCACTAGTCGACGAATATATGAATTGAATGGTAGGTACATCATTGTGTACCTACCTACAGCTCGCGCGCGTGATGCGATACCGAATAACCGACTAACAGACATAGGTATCGCGTATTTTATCAGTAACTATATAATATGATGTGTGCGCCTATATAGGTGCCGATGTCATATTATATTGTGCTCGCCATGGCGGTTATACTTACGCGGCTATTATATTATTATAATACGGTTTTGAGCGATGTTACGGCGATGAGCGTGTGTGGTGGTTTTTTTCGCGGTGCCATCACAAAAGGGATGTTTTGACAGCCTTTTCCGCGAGATACCGGGGGGACCGACCGATGTACCCATATATATACCTCCCATCGGTCATACTGACTGACAAGCAGTGCACGGCCCTCACAAGTCGGGACTGCACACGCGCATATGTGTATCATGATTATTATTATTATTATTTCGCCGGTAATCGGTTCTTAATAGTGCGTATATCGTATATGTATATACGATTATTGTACAAAAGTATCTATAAGGTATAATATATATTGTCGTGTACGTGCAATGTACCTACCTTACTGCGTACCTACGTGGCGCACTAAATGCACACAATGCGTGTCGTGTACACCGCGAGTATTGCAGAAATGATGGGGTACAACGACAACGGTTTACACAGACGTACATAATCTTTTATATATAGGTATATAATATATCACGGTAAAAGCAGTATAGGAACTTTAAATTTACCGAAGTCTGCAGCTGCCGGCGAACATACGATGAGGAGTTATTACAAATTTCGGGCTTTTGCCGATTCGTCTTGGCTCAAGTTTATATAGGTATAGAATATAATACATATTGCAGTATTCGCAGACTCATTTGATTAGGTAGGTATATTATTAGTTTAAACTTTTATAAACGATAAATTACAAATATTAAAAAATATGTCAATGTGTATAGTATAAAATGTATAGTTCACGTAAAAGTTTTAAGTCCCCGTGAATAATGTTTTTGAATTGATAGTGTATTATAGGATACAATAATTGACATCATTATTTATTCATTATTGTTAAAATATAACATTTTTTGTCGAAGTTTTAATTTCAAATTATGTTTACAAAAAAATAATTGTGTTTGTACGTTTTTTAAATTGTTCCAATATGAAGAATATATTGCGCATTAAAATGTCAGACCTCAGTTATAAAATTTGAAGGTTTACGTAGATACTTTTGACTATAAAATATTTATTATTATATTTTGTGAAAATGTGAGCTTTTTAAATACATACTGAAAAAAATAGTACCTTTTCCACAAGTATAAGAACACCTTATGTGAGATCTTGTAATAAACTTTCAGAAATTCGATTCAGCAAATATTATCGTCATTTACCTATAGAAAAAAAGTATAAATGTTAATTAATAGCTTAAAAAATATCAAAATACTCAGGAAATTTAAACTATATATAAAAAAACGTGAACTAGATATTTGGTGAAAAATTTAAAAATTTAAGTATTAAGGTTTTTAATTTACACAAAAATATCTCTTTTATCAAAAACTGATTTTACCTATAAATTTCCTTTTTTTTTGTTCATTTTTCTCGATTATTTAGAAAAATACTGAGAAGTTTTACTTTTTAAAGTTAATTCAATTTACGATCAGAAAACACCCAAAAAGTTGAAAATCAGATTACTTGTTCAACTAAAGTTAATAGTTATTTTGTATACAAAAAAAACACACTTATCGTTGTAAAATTAAAACATTCATCATTTGCTCAAAACCTATAATTATAATTGAATTATTGGCAGTTGAATACAATTGTTAATTTGCGATAAAATGTAAAATTGTATTGATTGAAATGTCATAATATTAGAGTTATGATATTTTCATATCTCAGCGAATGATTTAGTAAAAATCTCATCATTAACATTGTTATAATTATCAGATATTTTCTTATTATTTAAGAAATTATAATTATATTTATAGTTTTATTTCAATAAATGTTTGCTTAATATTTTTATAGTATTTTTTGCTACTATAAAAGTGTACTTAAAAGTATTTTAAGAGTATTTAGAGTATTTTAGAGTCTATTTTAGTGTGCAAGTAAGATGGGATAAATTCGTTTTTTTAAGCCATTGCATTATAATGTAAAGTACCTAATAATACGAACAGGGCCATATTTATGCACGAACAAAATAGACATTTGTCCTGGGCCCATGTGACCAAGGGGTCCACCGGTGATTATCACTACCTATGCAATATTATATACTAATATATTATATTGTTGAAATAAAAATTTATAATTTATTTTGTGCCGGGCCAAATATTTGGTAAATCAGGCTCTGACTACGAATTAAATCTTTTAAAGTGAAAAAATTTTAAACTTGAACTTATATTTAATAAAAAGTTGTGTTAGGATAATAAATCAATGTATTTGTATATAGTATTACTCTGTGAGTTGTATCTACAAGGATATAGAGTTAAATGGTATTAGGTATCTCGTCATATACTCCGCGTTCTTCTATATAATCCGAGTAATACTTATACCTACGATATAAATTTCATCAGTTCCATTGTGCGGTTTACGGGTAGATTTTTTACGATGTAACGATTAAAGTTTGTTTTAAAAAATAAAAATCCTCGGTCGTTAAAAGTCCACAGGAAAATATTATACAGTTCTTATCGCGGGTATAACATACACAGCCGGAGCACGCGCTTTATCGCTTGCACAAGCACACGGACACCTACGTTCGTATAATATCACGATCAAAACGGTCGAGACCATTTTTTTTTTGTGTGTATTCAAAAGAATACAACGATAAAACTAAACACTATAATTTTTTACGTATACGGAACCTTCTTTTCGTGTAATAGATACATGCGGCAACGCGCGTGGAATTTCCTTTGAGTTCTCGAGACCCGCCTCCGACTTGTACAAAACATTACACTACGGCGCACATCGCATAACCGCCGTAAAGTATATATATGTATATATCGGTGCGCCTATTATATTATAATATGATATTATATCGGATATTGTATGTGTCATTATGATATTATCCTTTCCGCTATTAATTTGACGTTGCGGGACAATAGAGAATTAATATCGGGTCGGGTGAAGTTTTCGTACAAAAGTAAAGTATACATATTCACGTATATACCACGTACACGTACCTGCCCATTCCATTCAACGAAATTATATGGACGTTGCCCGTTGTTTGTATGTAAGCGTATATAGGTAGGTAGGTATTAATACCTGCAGCAGTCGGAATATAGGTACAAGCGGAAAATAATATTTTATTTGTTGAGCCGCCCGACAAAGTGCAGCGTTTGTAACAGATGGGTACGGATAATATTATGTCCTAATACTATATATTATGTAAGCGCGCGTGTGTGTGTTGTGTAATAACTTTTTTTATCGTTTCATTATGCTTATTATTATTATTTTATTAAAAAACCTATGATTTTTATATTTAGTCCGGTGCAAAAATATCCCCGGGGCGAGGGATGATCCATTCACACACTGCGGGCACGGCTAGCGCATCGTATATCTTATACAGCACGTATATAATATACAATGTCTTTTATTTAGGTATGGTGTACCTACATCTTAACAGGCGGGTGTGAGACGTGTGTAATAGTATGGCTGGTATCGTGTTATTATATTGCAGACGTCACGAACGTGGAATATAACAGAACGAAGGACAAACATGAAATTTCAGCTGAAAAGGATTATTTTGTGCCACACATTAAAATGCCAAATTAAAAGGTACCTATAGAACGCGTTTGCGTGTCGGCACGTTACATCATATTATGTAGTAGGAGGTATCTGATGCAGGTATACAACACATGTATATATTTATACTTCTATAAAGACCAACTGTCATATTATTATTGTATTTGGAATAATGCGCGGTGTTATTGATGTGTATTATTAATTTTAAATGGTTTTTTTTTTCTTTAATAATATTTTCGAGACGGGTATAATATCCCAAAATGACTACAGACACCCTGCAGACTATTCCATTCCAAATTGAATACATACGGTGACAACATGTACGTAGTGCTGTAGCGTCGATCACTATCTAAACTTTAGATTTAGAGAAAAGAGCAAGAGATATGTATGTTATGTGCATATTTAATTTTAATATTATTTTCAGTTAAAAGAGTACCTTATACTATACACGGACAACAAGTCGACAACACATCGTTTAACGAATTTGTAGAAATCATAAATTAGTGAACACGTGTTTATCGAAGCTCTCGTTTAAATCGTTTTTTAAATGTGACGATTTATCAGTGCTTTCGACATCACGCAGTATATAGTACGTCAGTGTTTTTCCGCGAAACGACTCTAAAAAGTCTGATCTCTACACCGTGCAGGTCATCTTTTATTGATCGCGATGGTTTATTGATTGTTTGAATATTAAGTAACACGAGAAAAAACAGCTGAAATCAATACGATTATAATTATTATTTCGTAAAAAACTAATACATATTTACAAAGTTTAATAATAATAATATTGTTTATTACGAAATAAATAAATTCCAATTGTATTTTAAATATATACACAAGAAATTAACATCATGAGTATTTAGGAGAAAAGAGAACACTGTTCTTCTCCAAAAAAAAAAATATATATATATATATACATTTATAGTCATAATCAGACGGCTGCAGAATAACTAGGTATAATATATTATTTTGCATCTTGTCAGAATTTGTATTCTTGTTTGAATATAACGTATTGGTGCAACGATATGAATGCAATTATATTATGTGAATTGTATAGTTTTGTTTCACTTGGTTTGCAGTCTAATTTTCGATTGTTTATGAGTATGCGTATTGTATTGTTTATATTTCAGCACTTACAAAATAATAAATATGTTATAGGTACTTACTGAACAGATGTATAATATTGTTAATAAAGTACGCTATGTCAATAGTGTCTTTAAATATTCAACGTACAGTCAGTTAAATTCGACCTAAATCAGTGTAAAGATAAACGTGAATATTATTATATCATTTATAGGTACGTATCATCTAACAGGCTCTGTAATTTATGACATGGTGGCAGATTATCTAGTATTTTTTATTTTTTATTCAATGGATCCTGCTGTAATGGCAACAACCAAAATGTACACACCTAATGTATTGCTCTGGATTACAGACGTACGCGGTTATACATATATTATAATTAAATATAATACGTTTTATTATATTATATGTATGATGTACATATACACGCGTGTACCTATATTATAATAATATACATATACGTATATAATATTTTATCTTTAATGGTGTGTTTTCGAATGACACTTGACCGGAAGCTTACCGTGGAAACCGATCGTTAAATTCAATATCGTATACGTCATTACCTCCGATGAATTATTCAATAACGTGTACAAGTGGTTCTTGAATCTCTACAGGAGAGAACGCGCACGCCGCAGCAGCAACATCACGACGGCCATCTGTCTGTATGTATACACTATTTTTATTAATCGGCTTATCAGAAATTTGTTCAGCAAACGACTGTGCACGAGAAATAACCCATTCAGCGTTATAAAACCCGTATTTCTAGGCCCCCCACAAAGAGGTTTCAGGTGATTAAGTAGAAGAAGAAAAAGAAGCAGAAGAAAAAAAAAACAAATTACAGAAAATCGCTACCGATGGTTACCCACCTATCCTGTACCTCCTACCGGCTACGCGTTTGAGCTGCAATGTCATAACAGCTTAATGACAATATTCTGTACACCATAAACGGAGTAGCTGCAGCAGTTGTTTTAATCTTACATTGAAGAAGTAGCTGCTCACTATTACCTGTAGTTCCTAACGTCACGGTGTCGTGTACTTCGCATTCAATAATCGCGAGCTTAGTGAAAATAATAAATACATTATTAATAATAAAATGTACGTTCAATGACAGCAATCACTTGAAGTCGTTTTTGTACACGTTTATAATATATAGCTATAAATACGCACGTTATAGTGATAGTGATATTTTAGACTACAACAATATATTGTCGAGTCCCTCGCATAAGAAGATGTACTTAAATGCGCTGATACGAATATTAGCTATAAATATACCAATACCTTGTAGAATACATTTTTATATTGCAATAATATTAGTGTACGCAGTTAAGGTAATCGCGGGAGTTCGATATAATGAATTCGATCTTAAAAGTTAAATAAGTTATACCATGTACCTACAGCTATAAATTATTGTAGGTACCTATTTTTCTCTTGATCGCAATAAATTGTAATTTGCTTTGACGTGCATTATATACCTAGGTAAATATTTCAATATATTATAATATAATATAACATATAACCTCGTCCGTACAGGTGATGTATACGAATAATAATAACAATATAATAATATATATTATATTGAGTAATATTTAAAAGTCTTTGTCCGACTAAAAAACTCACATTTATTTTAAAAGCAGACGTAGGGTAGGCATGGTTTTAAGTAGAAAATATTCTTAAAATAATCAGCTAGTTTTAATGTAAAACGTGTAACAACTAACGTTTAATATGACATTAAAAAAATGGTCATCCATCCAGCATATATCTATCGGTGAACGCAAAGCTTTATACCTGTTTATATGTTGCGAAACCGACATCTCGGGGCACTAATAGTAGTTAATTCGTTTATAACATCACAATCGTTCACAAAAACGACAACTTTATCGACTATGAATATAAAACATAAACTTAATTTAAGTTATCTTATATCTTTATACGATTATTTTTACTTGCAATTTACAGTCAGCTCAGGTTGCTGAACTATATTATTTCAATCCGTAGTCAGATGCTTTTGAATTACACTTAATTATAATAATTATATGTTATATCAACTCGTATTTGTGTTGTATTAATACTCTTCGTGGATTAAATTCGTAGGTATTGATGATCAGCCGTTGTTTTTAGACTTCGATAACCATCGTACATGTATCACAACAGTGTAATAAAGTGTAGGTTTTAAATAAATTATATGGTTATAGATACCCACATTTGATTTCCGCGTTCCAGCAGTTGTTGTGGATAAAATTTTTAATTTTAAAACTATGAGCCGGATACAGAATCTGTTATTATCGCTTCACTCTTCTGTATATAGGTGTAATAATATTATATTAAGTGCGCCGTTGTGTGCAATTAGTTCTAAAAATTCGAAAGCAATAATTGCATTAATCACGACGTTATTAAAGACTATTTCGAGTGGAACTCAGCATATTCTATTGTGTTTTTAATTCGTTTTGTATAAACAATAGACCATTATTGTAACTCTATGCAATGGAAAATCAGCCATGTGCTAGACTGTCCATTTTTGAAATGTTATATATACATTCAGAACCACGAGTGCCTA
>VUJU01005532.1:3417-13445 GCA_009835225.1 Aphis craccivora
CGCTAGTGACTAGTGGGAATCAGCTGATTTTTTTAGAACGTTTGGGCTTCAAGATTTGTGATTATTTATATGAGCCGATTCCCAACCTGTATATCTTTAATCGTGCTGTGCATATATATTATTAATATGTCAGTGAGTGATAAAGGGATTGGGATTCCATAAAGTATTATATTATGTGAGTACCCACACTGATTTCCAGCTGATCTGGTTAGTTCAAGGCCGACGAGAAAATGAAAACATTGAAAACAATCCGACAAAAAAGAACTTGTTGGTGAATGTTAGTTATTTAAGAATTTCACAATTTTCGGACTTTTAAATTAATAATTATATATTTTTGGTGTACATAAAATTATATTTCCCGTTATATTTCCCGTTTTACACGTGACCACTTACAGATAGGACGTTCTGATTATAACAATATGTGCATTTGTTACTTCAAATAATAAACAACAACCAATATTCAATCAGGTAAGAAATTTGGTTTAAAAAAAAGAGAGGATTGTGTTTGTAATCAATTCTTGACATAAGCATTTTATTTAATATTAATATACATATGTTAAAGTATAGTTGATTAATATTCCACTTATTAAATTGTTTCTATAGTTTAATCATTAAATACAACTAAATTGTTTGTATAAATTTTTATAAACAAATAGTTAAATTATTGATCATTAAATTATATATTATAATTTTAGAAATAATTTATAATTTTGCTTTGTTTTTACATATTAGTTTTATTAATAAGTTCCTTGGTTAATATGTTATATTATTCATTGATTCGATAATTATTATTAATTACTGACCTAGGTATTTTTTAATTATTTATTATATGATTTTTACTTGTATTTATTATTAACTGTTTTATAAGTATATTAAATAATTTATTGAAATCAAATTATTTAGTTTTAGCTTGCATTTGAATTGTACAATTCTTCCATTGTATACTTAAATTTTAAATTTCTTCATACTATTTAAATTTTTAGAGTTTACTCCTAGAAGAAATGTTGTCATTGGATGCTTTCTTCATTAAATTGGCCATGTTTTCAGTTTTGTATTTACCTATATTACAATAAATTTGTTCATTCTATATAGGTATATTGTAGTTAGTAAATATTTTGTACTTTCAATTAAACTATAAATAATATGGGCTATGTTTTTAAATACTTAAATAAGTAATTATATATCATTCTTAATTTAATTAATTCAGATTACAGTTATATAACTCAGAAATTACTTGTCTGAATTTAAATTTCGATAGTTCAAAATTTAATTAAGTGGAAAAAAGTAAGATAATCATTTTTGTTGAATTAATCAGTGGTAAGTGGTAGTTTATTTACATATAATGTAAATTGTTGATCTTGTATATTGTTTTTGTAAATTTTTGCTAGTTGACAGCAACAATTAGTGCTTGTTGTTTTCTTTATTTATTTATTTGTTTATTTACGCTCGAAAGCAAGAGAGTGTACAAAGAATGAAGATTTTAACATAAACCCACCTCACATTATTATTTTTGTATCATGTAAAAATAATTTAAATAAATAACTATTTCTTAATGTGATGTTATAGTTATACAATACATTATACTATTATAGTATTATATTTCAATACATATTTATTTCATCTATGATAAATTAAAACTAAATAATTGTATAAGTACCTATTATAAGCAAAAACTAGTTAAATAAATGAGATGAAACACAGTTCACCTATAAACACATCATTCAGTACTTTGGTACTCAATAGTAACTTTTATAAATATACATGATGAATTTTTTTATTAATGGTATTACAACTATTAATTATTCAGTATTAATATGTATGTATAATGTATATATATTATATATCATCAATATATATCCTGAAAATCGACCCTGATTGTATTGTATTGTAATCTATGCAATTCAGGCTAAGATTGCCAATAGAGTCAATAGACAGTTGATGAGTTACTTGAATTTATACTGAACCTACAGTTGTAATCATATGTATATTGTTACTAATATTAATATGTATAGGTAATATACTTATGGAAACAATTTCTCTTATAACTAAATATAGTTGTGTAGAAATTTACTTTACCTTGGCAATTCATTCTATGTGTAATAACTAATAAGTATAAAATATCAATTTATTTACTTTTACTGACTGGAAATTGCTATGGAACTTTATACAAAATCCTCATAATCTTGTTTATGAAAGAAAACGAATAAAAACAAAATAGTATGATAGTTTTAACTTTGTAGTTAAAAATAAATTTATGTAGATGTTTGGTATTTTATTATCATATAACTGGTTCTTCTGAATTTAGATCTACTTATATATTTCCTATTTTAAAACAATACCTACTTATTTATTTACATTAGGAAATTATCAATATTATTTTAAATCACTTGTATACTTAGAGTATAAATCATTACTGTTAAGTAAATTTATTTAGTCGAGATTGGTGGCAGTAGAGTGATTGCCTGGAGACTGTGATCACAAAAGTTGGTATAATTACATACTTTATTATCTTAATATGATGTGAAGTTTAACAGTAATAAACAAAGTAGGTACTTATTTGTTGAAATATTATTAACAATACTATATTTCCTTAGTTATCTATTTAATTAACATATTTTACTTTTAATATTAATAATTTTGATCTTGTTTAATATTGTTCTATATATTTTTTGTTATTTTGACTACAGTCAGATTTCCCATGGCACAATATATATACTATCAGATTATAGATTGGTATTACAATTAAACATACATTTGTATCATTATGTATGTGTCCGATATGCTTACAAGCTATTTTAGTGTAAGTGATGATTTATTATACTAATAAAATTAGTATAAAATGGGTTGCATACGTTGTAAATTATTTTACCACATTTTGATTTATATTTATTCCATTTATATATTATAAAATATTTACTATTTCTAACTAATTAACAATTATTGTTAAATATGTAATATCCCAAGATTAATAATTAGCTTTACTCTTGAAGAATAGAAATAAGTTTTTATTTATAAAAGTGTTATTTTAGAGTATGCTGTCAGTGTTGAGTAATACATTATACAATGTTAGCTATTTTCCATAACGGCCTTCATTCAATTTTGATCTTCTTGGAATAAGCTCTTAGTGTATTTTCTGCCAAAATAATAAAATATATTATTTTTAAATAAATTAAATAAATATACTTTATTGTTGTATCAAGTACTTATTTATTATTTATTTTAAAAGATTTAATGTTAATAAATTCAGTAATTAGTATTTTATGATTATTATAAAAAGTTAAAAAAATTACATTTTATAAAATTTACATAATATTTGTTTATTATTAAAAATACCAAGAGAATAATTAGGTAATATATAACTAATGTGTAAAAGTTAAATTGTGTGTGGTTCTTTATTCATGTAATTATTATTGTTTTGTTCAAATTAATAATGGTGCACTAAATATATTTTAATTTAGGATGGCTGTTTAAAAAATGTATTAAATATTATCTAGTCGTATACAGTTTACATCAAATACATAAATATTTAGTTATTTTGATAATTAACTTTATATTATTATTTTATGAATACACATTATTCATTCAAACTTAAATAACACCATTATGAGTTCAACATAAAAAAAATACTTGTAGGTGTTAATATTTTGAAGATTATTATTCAAAAAGATGACCGTCACAATTTAAAATAAACTATTCATGAACAGAGTTATTTTTAGGTGTAAATCTGTAAATGGCAGGTCAAAAATATAACAGTTCATACTTATGAACAAAACCTAATTTTATCATTTATTACAAATAAAAAATACTATTTTTATAAAACAACCTGTTGATTTTGTTTGCATTAGGTATTCTTTTTAATTTTTGGCACTTATTCATTTTTTTTCCCATTTTTGTTTCATCATAAAATAAAAAATATTGGATTCATATGAAGAAGTAATTAATACTATTAGTTATTGTTTTATGATGTAGTTAAATCACTTGTAAGTATATTAATATAATATTTATATGACCATAACGAGGAGATAACAGCCACAAAATAATAATTGATGATAAACATTTTTTAAGATAACATTTTTTCCATTACTAAACATAACTATTAATGTCATTTTTTAAACTTAATAAATTACATTTTTTATTTTCAGAAAAAGAAAAAAAAATAATCGAAATGCTGTTAGAGAGTTATCTATAATGTCTGAACACAGGAAACATTCTAGGATCTCGGTGATGCAAATGTTTCATGAACTCAAACAGCAATTTCCAACAGTTCCAGATCAAGTAGTTTCTGATTGTATACTCAAGGTGAGAATATTTATCAATAGTAATAACATTTTTATATTTATTTAAAACTAACACTTATTGTATTTATTTATTTTAGCATTCGACTAATCGAGAAGCTTGTGTGTCAAATCTAAGAAGTGTTCAGAAAAATTATGTTCAACAAACTTATCCTTCTGATATTGTAGATAAAATGGCTAACAGGCCCAAGTCTCTTGAAATGGAAATGTTACATAATAATCTTTCCTTGCCTAAATTACAATTTTCAAATAGACCACAACAATTTGATAAAACTAAGGATTTAATAAATTCAAATAGAAGTGATATAGACAACTCACAAATTTTAGATATAGATTTTAATATAAATAGATGTCAATGTTCATCTGTTTCGGCACCATCAACTCCTTCACAGCGGCATCAAGGAGAGCATAGACACAAATCTTGTCTTTCATTAGATTCTGTGCCATTTGTTGATACACAGTGTCGACCATTCACTTCTGTAAGCCTCACTTTAAGAACACCTACTAAAGATCCTTTACCTCCTTTAGATTTATCAGCTGGCGGAGGTTCTGAACTCACATATACAGCTTGTTCATTTGATCCAACTACTGACCCTAAAAATTGTTATCAATCAAGACTTCATATAAGTATTGACCCCGAAGGTGAAACAACTGTGACTACTTCTCGTGTTATGGTATCCCCTACAAATATTAAATCTATTAATCGGATGGCTGAAATTCAACTTCCTGGATCAGCTCAAATTGATAATATTTTACCTAAAACTAAAAGTGATTATTTAATATACATTGTACATTTTTATTGGATCTTAAATTTTCTGAATATATATTTAATTAATAATTTTCAAAAGTTACTAAACATCTACATGAAGATTTAAATAAGTAATTTTTTTAGTGGTAATTAATGCTCAATTAGAACGAAAACAGAAATTGGCTTCAGAATTGTCAGCTGAAAAACAAAGACTAGAAATTATGAAAAAAAATGTGGCAATGATGGAAGAAGATATCTCTAAAAGGCGTTCATATTCCAGAAAGGTATGTAGAATACATTTTAATTGTTCTTATTTTTTAATCTTTTTTATTATATATCTATTTATAGATTGAACGTTTAAGAAATGATGTTGAATTATTACGAATTGAATGTAACAAATTAACTGTTCAAGTTGATACAGTGACAGAAAATCGAGGTAGATTAAGTTATGTAATTATTAATATAATAATATTAGTTAAATTATCTCAATAATTGATAAAATCTTAATGTTAAAGCTTTATTAAAAATTTTAGACTAAAATTTCATGACAAATTCTAAAAAATAAATTAAATAAATTATACATATAAGAAATTTCAACTTTTGGTATATATTTTATCAAAAAAAGTAAAGGGTTATTTAAAATTATTTAAATATATATATACAGGGTGTATCACGAAGATATGACAATTTTACATTTAAATATGTCAGATCATTGTGATACACCCTGTATATATTCCTACTATACACGTAATTTTGTACATTATATCAATAAATTAAGCATTACAGGATAAAATTAATTTGATTTATTTCCATATCTACTATGTAGCATAAAAATATTAAAAATAAATTTGAAATAGTCTAAATACCTAGAATATTCTATTTATAATATATAGATTAATCATATTTAAAAAAATAAAATTATTAATAAAAAAATTAAAGTAAAAGTAAATATAAAATTTGTATAAAACTAATATATAATGATAAACTATAAATATATTAGACCAATAGAAAAAAAGCAAATAATTACAACATACAAAGTTATCAGTTTTCATTATTTAAATATCAAAATATTTGTTAAACATTTTATTATTCTATATATATTTTTGATTGTTTAGAACCCTTGTTATTAGAATACTATAGAGGATAGTGGTTTTAGATATTAATCACGACTTACCTGCTATTTGAGGAATAAGCAACAGTTGTGAAAAACCATGTAGTGGCTTAGATTATAATTACCGTAAAAGTGTAAACAATTCATTCTTATCAACACTTTTAATAAAACTAATAAATAAGTGTAAATTAGTGTTCACAGTAATTTATTATAGTCTTAATTATCACATGTTATTATTTTTTTTGGTTGTGCATAATATCTAAAATTGTTACCCTCAGTTGAGTCAGTATTCTAATAAATGGAATTCCTCAGGGAACGTTTCACATGTGTTGTTTTCGTCTTAGACACATACAACATTTTCATTCACCAGTTTCAATAGTGTTATTTTAGTTTTGATACTAAACTGACTACTTTATTGACTGATTATCAAACTTTAAACATTATCTGTATTTTCTCATAGGTTTTTACGATATTTTGATTTTTAAGTGAATTATGGAAAATATTTGAAAATGCTCATAATTAACTTAAAAATTAAAATATCATAAAAATTCACAAGAAAACACAAATAGTGCTCTTACATTAATGTCAATAATATATGATATTAGATCAATTCACTCTAATATCAAAACTAAAATCACGCTATTGAAACTGGCGAATAAAAATGTATTATTACCATGTATGTGTGTAAGACGGAGACAACATATGCAAGTACTATGTCCCGTTAACATAATAATAAAATAGTTAATTTAAAATAAATTTATATCTTTATAAATTAAGGTTTAATCTTATTATCTAAAAATATGTATTTGATGATTCAAATGATAATTTTATTTTTATAGTTCCATTAGACGAAACAAATAAACAATTTTATAATAAAATTTATACTGGACAAAAAGTTTCTTTTGGGAAAATGCACAAAGAATATCAAGGTTAGAAACAATTTAATTTTAATAATTTAATAAATTACTTGCAATATCTTATTAATTAAAATATGAAAATTGTTTTATTGTAAAATATAAATTTACAATTTTCATTGTAGAACATTCAGAAAACCAAAACTGGGTTTGTCCTATGTGCACATTCCAGAATCATCCAATATTGCCAAGATGCGAACAATGTGATATGGCTCGTTTTGATCTAGGTACAACTACATCAGTTATGAACAACAATATTCCCATGTGTACCAAATTAACTGCAAATCTAACAAGACAATGCTTAACATGAGTTTGAAACTTTTTGCAGTGTGTGATGGTGAGCATTTTAACATAACTAACTTTTTTTTTAACTATAGATAAACAGATAAATTAATTATAAAATGATAAAAGCAGCTAAAAGAACCATACGCATAACGACCAGTATTTTTAGGGATGCACTAAAAGTGTAAACCTCACAGAGCTTTTAGTTCCAAATATTTTAATAATGATAATATTTACTATAAAAAAAAATGAAATTTTAATAGAAAAATGTTTTATTTTTGAGGGTGCACTTTCCTAGTTGTGCTAAAGAAGGGATCAAGGGATCGAGTTATCTTGTAAGTCAAGGATGGACAACTTAAAGTTACTAGAGGGCCAATTTTTAGAAAATTAAAATCTAGCAGCCTAGAGTATAGAAAGCAAAAAAAAAAAGTCATTCAAAATATACATTTGGCATTTATTTTGTTATTAATTAATAAATTCTCCCACGAGGTGTTAAAAGTTCTATTTTTATCATAAATTCATGCTTTTTTGCAGACATTATTAAATACTACAAAAACATGAAAGTAATAAATTCAACTACAGCACAACATGAGTGTAGAAACAGCTATGGTTAAAAGCTATACGTATGTACAGTGTACAGCTGTATGTGTGTATATACTTTATTATTACCAGATAACAATTATTATATCAATAAGATAGACTATACATATAGATTGTAGAATATAGAGCAGGGGTCTCCAACCTACGGCCCGCCAAGCTTTTTGCACCGGCCCGCCAAGCTAATGAGGTTTTGAAATATAAAATAAATTTTGAATTATAAAATAAAAATGTTATATAAATAAACATACATTTTTTTTTAAATAAATCTTATCTATTCTTATTTATTTCGCAATTTCATAAACTATCTATTCCTAGATAGACAACAATTTTTTTTTAGACAACACATTTCTAAAAATGTTGGCCCACGATGCCAAAGCGTATATCAAATTTGGCCCGCCGTAAAAAAAGGTTGGAGACCCCTGATATAGAGTATAGACGATAAACTTTAGTATTTTATAATTACTTTGTAATTGAAAAATATAGAAAGGGCCAGATAAAAAAGCTCACAGCCCACCAGCTGCCCTCCACTATTATAAGTTATACGTATTTTGTATCAGATTTGATTTATTTCTACCCAATAACATGTTTAATTTTTTAATAAATTAATACCGTTTGAACTACTTTATATTATTATTATTTAGTGCTTCATATAAATTTTTGTTTGTATTCATAAATGTTTAAAGTGACCGAGTCTGTGATAAATAATTAAAAAAAAATGTTGCTATCTAATTATTTTATGTTTAGTGTTGTGTACATTTAATGAATATTAATATTTATTGTCTATATTTTTATGTTTGTTTATTTGTTATCCAATAAAATTTGAATTTATTTTGTAGGAAAACCACAGCCATATCCTGGAAATATTCATGTAAGAGTTACTCACCGATTGAATCATCAAAGTAAGTTGGTATAGTATTACACTTTGATAGATTGAATTCTATTTCTAAGAGTTTTTAAATCTATCTTCAGTAGTTATCACTGAAAAATCTGAAAAATCTGTTAAGTTGTCATATTATCATTAATGTTTTTATTTTAAATCACATATTTAATATTTGTTTATAGGAAAAACTACAAGTTTGTATTGATGTATTGATTTTGGATGTTTGTTGAACTGAATCATCAGTTTTTGGTTGATTGGGCAAAATTAAATTTCACCTAATGCTCTTAATGTGATACTTAACAGTATAGGGCTATTTATTGTTTATTTTGCATTATATTTTACATTACAATTACCTAATATGAAGTATATGGGTATTTATGGAGGATTTGATAGTTGCTCATTTATACTGTTATTAAAAATTGTCAATCCTTTGGATACACTATATAATGTTAAAATAATTTTGTAAACTAATGATTTAATACTTTTTATACAAGTTGAAATATAAATAATATTATGTAATTGAGTGATTAAGTTACACAGTTTTTATGTTTAAGATTTACCAAATTATGTTTATTAAAATCAATATTTATTTATATAAAACTATTCAATGTATTAAACAGCAATATTTTTTATTTGCTGTAAATAAAGACTTGTTTTATTTAAAATATCATATAAATTTAAGTATTTTATTACAATTATTGTTTTACATACACTATAAATATTATATTTTTTTTTCACAAAGGACAATTGGCATTTAGAAGATACCATCATATTCAACTGTTAAACTTTGACTAATGCATTATTATATATTTTTTTTTTTTTGTACACAAAGACTCCAAACATGGGTTAATGCAATAATTTGTTGAATTACTTATTATATTTTTATTTAAAAATATATACTAAAAAAAACTTATGTTTAATATATATATGATTATAATTTAAATAGCAGTTCCTCTTTCCAAATTTGTTTGATTTGTGTAGTATGTTCACCATAGTATCGTTCCAATTTTGCATTGAATTTCATGTTTCTTTCATTGATATAATCAATGTCGGTTTCGTCATTATGTGTTCTTCTCCTACTAAATTTGTTAGTTTTGCAATCCTAAAAAATTAAATGTATATTTTCATTTAAAATAATTATTATTTTTAAGTTTAAAATATTTAATTATACACACTGTTTTTCTAAATCATCAACCAT
>VUJU01005533.1:0-13444 GCA_009835225.1 Aphis craccivora
ATTTTTCCCTATACTTGATAATTTAATAGTCAATATGAAATCTAGATTTTCAACACAAAGCTTAGAATTAGCCCAGTCAGTTGAAAGCTTTTTTGAACTTGATTATGAAAAAAGTTCTTATTTTATTAATAGTTATAAGGTAATTAAATATCAGCCAACTAATATTAAAATAATATGACGCATAATCGTGGAGTATTTTTTATATATTTACTTTTAAATAATACTTTGACCTAAACATAGTTCTTTTAATTTTTGTTCTAGTCATTATTTAATATAGATAAAGATGCATTAAAGTGTGAACTAAAAGTAGCAAAAAGTTGTTTGATAAATGCTGAAAAATTCAGATAATTCCATAAGTGGTACAAATATTGAAACAAAAACACAATCTCAACTTTTAAAATCAATTATTCAACAAGAAGTTTATCCAAATGTTTATTTATTATTAAAGATTGCATTTGCTATACCCATAAGTTCAGCTATGTGCGAGCGATCTTTTTCATGTATGAGGAGAATTAAGCCATACATTAGGTCAACTATGACCCAAAACTGATTCAGTGATCTGGCTATACTTAATATAGAAAAAGAACTATCTAATAAGATAAACGATGATGATATTTTAAAACTATTTTCATTAAAATATAGGCGTATACAGTTATAAATTATGATGTAAATTTGTTTTTATTGACCAGGTTTTACTTTGATTCTATGGTTTTTATTTTTAATTTTAATTTTAGACTTGGTGATTACTATAAATGCTAGGTATAATTACAGGGGGGTGTGGGGGGCCTTGCCCCCCACGAGTTATTTTGAACTTTGGTTTTCTAGGGCTCTAGCTCCTGCAACTATTAAATCCTAGTTACGTCCATGCCCCGCCGACAGAAAATAGTGCTTAGAAGTATTTTCAAGCATTAAGCATTATACATAATTTATATTTAAATTGTATGGTATCTTATTATTATTAATAAATTCAATATTATAGATATATCTTTTACTAATTCTTATACGATAATCACCTAAAATATCTGGAACATATACAAAATATTTAATAATATTTTTACGTATTAAAATATACATTATAGGTTTCAAATCATAATAATTCAAAGTAATTACCTAAATGTCAATTGAATAATTAGTAGGTACATTTTTTTCAAGTTCTAGTTGATATTATGTATACTATCAATAATTAACTGTTTATCTTAAAAGAGCAAATAACATAAAATGGCATAGATTACACATTTACCAATTTGCATTATTCAATTAATTATGAGTACCTATTTGAAAATAGCCTCATAGTTCATAGTATACACAAATGTCAAACCCTACGATAATGTTAAATAAAATATAAAATTGTATCTAAAATATTATGTTATATATAATATATTAACGTCAGTAGTTATTGGACTTTGATATTTTTTATTATTACTCATTTTATCAATTACCAAGTAAATTAATATTTTTATCAGTACACATAATATTGACGTCAGATTTAATGAGTCTGGCATGTATAATTTGTAATTACAAATAGTGTGCCAGTATAGTAAAACGATTTACAAAATTCATCGCGGTCGAATTAAAATCTTGTATATAAATGTGACATTTCGAAACGGTTACTGTTCATATGAATTTTGAATTACTAGTGCCACGGTCGTCGATAGTTGTGCATAGGTAGTTAGTACCTATACGGATGGTAAATTAATATTCAACAAGTAAAGATAAAATTCTAAAGTATTCAAAAATTCAATAAAAAAAACTGAACCAATTTATGACAAATGTTTATATTTAAATTTGAGTTTTGGTAAATTTAAACATAATTTTATAAAGTGAATCGTGCCTAAATGTACTATTTACACTACTTAATTCGTTTTGGCAAAATCTAATTGAAATAGTAGGTACATTTTTGCCATATTACATCATAACGTACTATTTCCATTAAATAGTATATTTTGACATAATTTTATGAATAAAGGTAAGTAGACATATTTTTATTATGTTAAAGTTAAATTTGATAGGTAGCTTATTGATAATTTTTTGATAAATTGGACCAACCATAATTAAACAGTTTGTCAGTTTGTACCTACTCTAGTAATAATATAAATAAAATATTAATACAACACTTATGATACAAAAAACAACTATTTTTTTTTCAAATTGAATTATTTGGAGTAATACCCAACATAAATTTGAAATGAATTTAACTATTTTTTAATTTATTCTACATAATATTATGTATAATATTATAATGTATAAATTATTTTATTTTATTTCTGAAAATAGGTATTCCTATCATAATTCATAGTTATAAATAGATACCTATGTAATATTTACATACTGTTTATTGATTTAGTAATATAATTAAAAGACCTAAATAAGTTGGTTGTTAAGTAATAAATTCATTTTTTCATTCCTCTAACCACCTTTACACTTTTTTAACAGATTCATTATAATCCACAAATCCATTTCTACTTTGTTTTTAGTTTAAACCGTTTAAATATGATTCTTTTTTTTTTTTGTTTGAACCACATACGACCATTTTAATGGCTCTCGAGTTGAACATTTTAATTAAGTTGTTTCAAATTAAACATTAATTGTACATAAAAGTACCTATTGGTAATTAAAACAATGAACTTTGGGTTGCTATTATTGTTACGATAATCTACTGTTCGATATAATAATGCTCCGATCATAATAGTTAATCCGAATGTAAAATGTTACGAATACAACTAGTTCGATATTATACTATACTTACTGCTACGATAAAATATTGCTCCACATTTAAAATGTTACGACATAAACGAAACAACTATCTACCACGTCCACGTGTAGGTACTACGATCGGTATTCTACCCAAAAACTCAGTAAAAAAACATATAGGTATTTATTTTATTATTGTATAGTAGGCAAGGTACTAATGGATATTTTTTAAATTAGCAAAATAGCTATGTAATGTACATGAATTATTTTACTTATATACCAATACATAAGCAAACAAAAATATAATCATATTAAAAATAATACAAATTCATATGAATATCAGAATATACCTACCAATATTTTATCATTTATTTACAACTTACGTTGTAGCATATTTATAATATTATATATATGAAACAATCAAACAAAGTAATTTTATTCATTGTAATATAATCTACTACCTAACCCACACGGGTAGGGGGAGTTAGGGATTCAATCGACATTTCAAGAAAATGATAATTAATAAATATATACAAATATAAATAATAGTTCGATTAATGGTTAAAATACACATATTTCAACCATGTTTTCAATTATTCTGAGTTATAAATTTATACTATAAGCAATACAAGCACAAATATAGTATATTCTATAAAGTATAAATACAAGTTAGGTACAAAGATCTTATATAATATATAATAATAGATACAATAGAAAACAATAGTACAATACATAATATTTACATATCTGTGTAATAATAGAATATTATTACAATTTTGAATTTAACAGATTTTAATAGTATATAGATAATTATTTATAGCTGTGATCAAGGTTAATCATGGTGATTAATATTCCAAGACCGTGATTATTATCTATATATATTTTCCTCAAAAAAATACAGTACAAAATATATCCCAGAATATTGTTGTAATTGATAATTGGAGCAATTAATGTCGAAGCAGTGTCATAGGTGTCCATCTTAATTTATTTGTCGGAGTAGCTGATAGTCGTATTATTAGTGTAACCCCAAATATTGAACACCAAAACATAATGTACTAAATTTTATCAGTTAACTGATACTAAAATAGTAACTAAAATAAACAAATAAATAAACAATAAACAATTAAAATTGAAATGTCAACTAAATCTTTTACACTTGAAAATATAACGTTTTGAAAATAATTGATTTAGCATAGTTACATTTTAATATACAAAACGTATACGTTTTGCTTCAATCTGGAAATATAAGGTACGTTTTGCACATAATTTAGAAAATGCTAAATAGTACCTATACGAACAGTAAACCTAAACTAAGACTTTCTGCATTTTTATAATGTATTCTGTATTTCTGTTATGTTTACGTTTACGATTTCGTATCTACCAATGTTTTGTAGGCAATGTTCAAATTCAAACGTAACGAGTCGACGTAATTTACTTTAAATATATTTAAATGTGGTTATTGTTTTTTTGTAATTGTAGTATTAATAACGACTGAGAAATAAATCCCGTCTTTATTATCTAAAAACCCACAACCGTCGTCTGGGCTCAAACCTAAAGAACAACCACCAAAAATATTAGTGGATCAACAATCATTTGCTAAATAAAACTAATTTGTCATTAATATTCCCATATTAGTTCTATATTAATGGTAGGTATATAATATAAATATATAATCGTATTATAGTAGAATAGAAACACAAGATAACCCATACGGAGGATTGATCTAGAAATACCGAGTCAAGATACAAATAAAAAGGGTTTAAAATATAATAGGTAGGTATATAAGAAGGAATCTAACTAAACTATTTTTAATAAAAAAAAATTACGTAAACTAGAACTGAATAGGTATATTAACCTGTTACTCTTAGGGAAGATAATAAATGTAATACATATAGGTATTATATATCTATATTAAAAAGAAAAACTATTTATTAGGTATGTAACATATAATAAATATAGAAAATAAAAAAAATGTACTTACAATACAATCAATGTTTAACTTTAAATCAAAACTGTATTAAATATAAATAAATAAACAACAAAGAAAAACAATAAGCGTAAAACTTTTATAGATGAACAAAAAAAAAATGATTAGAAAACTCGCTAAGGAGATCGAGGAGGTCCAGTTCAACATAAACCAATTGAAACAAAGAAAAGAAGCGAACAAAAGAAACAAGATCAGGAAAGCTCGGAAAAATAAGACCACAAAAACCACAAAACAACCGGAAATTAAAAAAATAAGTAAAGCTGCACTAATATTTGCGATAGAAGAAGATATACAGGAAAAATTCAAAAATCTTATAAACTTTATAACAAAAGAATTTGAAAAAAAATATACATAACGTCTATTAAAAGTATTCCACCCTAAAAAATTTTTATTTGTTTTGAACCTAGTGTAGACTACCTACTGTAGAGTACAGAAATTACTTAAAAGTTATTTTATTATTATATTTATATAGCTGAATAACCCGGCATCGCCCATGTGCAGTTATTGCTTTCTCTAAATGAAATTCTTAAATCAGATGTTTATTATTTACCTTCTTTCTTTTTTCGGTCCCCTAGCAACATTCCTTAAATAAACGACGTGAATTTTCAAACGAAAATAATAGCACGTAGGTTGTACAGTTAAAATTAGTTTTATAATAATTAATAGCCGACCCCTGTGCGCTTCATTTATCATTTAAATTCATTTATTTTTTTATCATTTATCATTTATTTTTTCAAAATTCTTTATTATTAATCCAACACATTTGTGTAAACAATATTCTTTTTTGTCCATTTGGGGCATACACAAATAAACAATTTGGAGTGCCAACTCTTGAACAGGCCACGTATAGTTAGTATAGTTGCCCGTGCCAAAAACACGGTTCATCCAAATTCAAACCGCATACTTGGAGCGTTTGTCCTTGTGCCTTATTGATGGACATGGCGAATGATAGGTTATACGTCGGCCTATGTTCTCTCGGCTTGGGCGTGGCATTTTTTAAAAATGTATGATATATTTTATATATATTTTAGCTGTACGATATATTTAATCAAATTTCTTCACTCTCATTCATTCGAAAACAAACAAATGAATAATCATAATGGCAATTTATCCTAAATAAACAACATAAAATAACCCATAGCAACCAAACATTTCCAAAGTCAATTTTGGCCGTGTCACCAGGGGTGCACTTAAGAGGCCATAACTCTAAACCACTTATCGCACAGCTTTCACACTTCACAGAAATCATTTACATATCAATCTTAATATGCCCTGATATTTTTATCCAAATCGGTTAGGTGGATGTTGAGGTATACAATTACTTCAAAATGTACACTAATTTATATATATATATATATATGTAGATAACTCAAAATAAATCTATGTTAAATTAATAAATTATTCATAGTTTGTATAAATAAATGATTGATTACAATTGCATGGTTATCTTCAATATGTATTTATGAATACACCTCATAATATATCTATTAAAAGTACTAGGTAGTACATACTTACATCCATTTTAATTCCTAAAATATTATGTTATAAATTAAAACAATGTAACTTGAATATTATTACTGTTTATTTTTATTCGTTGTGTATTTTGTGAGTACATCGTACGAATACAACGAACGCACATAGTTAATAATAATAATATTGTTTATGGAAAATTTGTGTATAAACTGTGACTTTTGTTATGTTTTTAATCTTTTAATTTATTTATTTTCTTCATGAATATCTTTTTTATTTTTAATTAGGTATTCCATTTGTTTACACAAAGCTTTGCTTCGTTTTATATTATATTATATATATAATATATAGGTGCCGTATGGATGATTATTATACATTATAGGAGTGTTAAAGTTGAATCCAATGATAGGTATCATTATACCAACGTAATATTACTTGAAGTTACCACATCTTTTAATTATTTTTTTAAATATTTAAATATTAAATTTACTCTTAAACAAATTTAACATACTTAATACTCATGTAGTTATTTAATATACTATTGATCATATTATAAATATTGCATACTACCAATAAGAAACTCATTATTTATAAAAAGAATGTATATTTAATAGCTTATGCAATTTTTTGTTTGCTCTTTCAAAAAATAATATAATTATATATTTATAAATAATAACAATACATAAATATTGTAGTTAATAATTAATATATAATATATATAATAAAATAATATAATTTTTAATAATTAAGAAATAGTTTAATATTTTAAACTTATTCTAGATATATATATTCAATCTTAGAAAAATTTAAGCTATTTAGTGTATTTAAATGTGTTTGTCTGCTATACAATGCAATGAATTTAACTCACAAAGTTATTTAAAATTTACTCCCTTACGGCCTTACATAATGTCTGATTTTGCATAATATATAAATAAAAAATATTATACTTATAC
The DNA here is from genome assembly GCA_009835225.1 of Aphis craccivora. NCBI lineage: Eukaryota > Metazoa > Arthropoda > Insecta > Hemiptera > Aphididae > Aphis > Aphis craccivora. The sequence goes on from VUJU01005533.1 coordinate 7,102, forward strand.
CTATGTTAATTAATGTTAAATAACATTTGCATTTGTTTTTGTGCAAAAACTTCAATCATTTTCATTGCACACTTTTGAAACCTATACCTTTAAAATAAAAATGTAATGTATCAATTACACACAGGAGCGCCCGCAAAAAAATCAGCTCAGTGGGTGCAAAATTAAATGCATGTTATGTATTCACATATCTTCTCGCAACAACATTATGTTATTTTGGTAGAATTAAGATAATCAAAAATATTATTTGTGCAGTAGGTAATTCACTAATACGGGCTTTTATGAACGCTGAAATTTTATAAAATAAAGTTATGAATCTTATATCCACAATGATTTTTTTATTTTATTTAAAGTGTCAGTGGGTACCATTGCACCCACTGGCCCCTGTCTGCGGGCGCATATGATTACACAATATTGCATTATATGCTAGATTTCTATCGTGCAATTTGTTAAAGTTTACATACCTTTTAAAAGCTTAGCAAATATGATAATGAAATATACCTCCTTTGATATGCAAGGTAATAAGGTTAGGTTAGGTCAATGATTAAAGATATGAAATATGAAAAAAATACGAATGGTGTAATTTAGTTGAAATATAATTATTCTCATGAGGTGTTTAATATTATACGTGTATTAGTGGAAGTGATAAGCCAACCAAGTCTCCTGATAATTTGGAAAACTTGTATGCCAAGCACCTACGAAAATAAGCACTTAAAAAAAATGATATAATAAAACTATGTAAAACTGAAAATATACCAGATGAATTCTACGAATGGTAGTAAACCATCATATTCCCAACAGAAAGATAAGTACTATTATACTATCTGAATCAGAAAATGATTCTAATTAATGATTGACTATTATTAATAGCCAATAAGTGGTTTTAAGTATTTTAAGTTATTACTTTTATTTATAATTTAAATGTGATTTTTATATTCACTATTTTATAAAGTTTAATTTTTATTTTCAAACTATTAATTAATTTGTTTTTAAAGTAATATAACATTATTATATTATAATTTTATGTTTATTTCTAGTTATTTTTTTTTTCAATTTTTATTATTGAAACCACCGTCTGGGTCTTTATCGAAGTCTTTTCGCTTGGGAGGGGTAGAGTGCAGTGTGTAGCACTTGTAACCCCCTTCTCTTAGGAAGAGAATATTCACATGTGTGTAGACTTCACTCCCAGTGGAGTGGGTCCGGTGGGGGGCAGAGTAGGCAACCAGAACGACGGCTGGGGGGAGAGAGACTACAGAAAATTCTACAAAATATTTTTTGCACTGAGCCGGGTTCGAACTGGTGACTGCGCGCGTCGTGGCCAACTTGTGTAACCATTGCATCACACTGCCCCCCCCTAGTTATTTGAAAGATTTATTTTCTGTTTTATGTTATGTAATAATAAGGTTATTATTAAGTAAAAATATTAAGTTAATACCTATTAAGTAAAACTATATGTTTGTTGTTTGAATTATGTGTATGTATAAAAATTATTGAAATATTAATGCAGTTATTCTCATTTGGAACATCATAAAAAACTAACGAAAATAAATAAATAAATTATCCTTGTGACTAGGTCACTTTTTAAATTAAAATTAAGTATTAATTTATAACTTAGTAATCATATAAATAATTATTGAATAAAACTTGTGTACTGTAGTGTTTAGTACCTATACTATTGCGGTTTTATTGGTATCAAGTTCATAAACATTGGTTAAATTCTCGATTTTTATATTTGTGATCAACCTTAAAACTGATATTACTCAAAGTTTGATAAACAATTGGTCACTTTCGGCAACGTAATAACAATTATTTTCAATTTTATATCCTTAAAATATTTTTAAATTATACACAAATGAGTACCTAATGACAATTATCGATAATGTGAAATGCAAATTGCAGCAAGTTAGGTTAGCTAACCTAACCTAGTTTAAAAAAAATTAAAGTGGCAGTGTGGTGCAGTGGTTACACAAGACGCGCGCAGTCACCAGTTCGAACCCGGCTCAGTGCAAAAAATATTCTGCAGAATTTTCTGTAGTCTCTCTTCCCCCAGCCGTCATTCTGGTTGCCTACTCTGCCCCCCACCGGACCCACTCCACTGGAAGTGAAGTCCACACACATGTGAATATTTTCTTCCTAAGAGAAGGGAGTTACAAGTGCTACACACTGCACTCTACCCCTCCCAAGCGAAAAGACTTCGATAAAGACCCAGATTGTCGTTTCGATAATAAAAATTGAAAAAAAAAATTAAAAAATAAAAACCTATTAACATATTACAAGTAAATGGTACAAAATACTATAATTTTTTTATTTTCTCACGAATGTACCTACTATTTACATTAAAACAATATTTATTCATAATAATTTGAAACGCCCTTTATACCAATAAATTGTATATTTTTGCATTATTATTATAATTCAAATGTTAAATTATAGTATTGAAAATATAAGTTATTATAAGCATAAAGTAAGTAAATACTAAGTAATATATGCAAGGTAGGTAACATAATTCATATCAATGTAATGTTTATACAACACTATATTTAATATTATAATTGTAAAATTAAAAAAAAAAAAATAAAACACACTAGAGTAGTTCTGCTAGACTAGAGATGGATAAATCTATTTATAAGTCTACGACTGCAAATGTACGTGTTAATAGTGAACGATTATCATGCTCAGTGTCACATTATGCATAGTAGGTAGTAGATAATTGAAAAAGTAAAGCATTTAGCAATTGAAAATGTTACCGATGGGCCATCGAAATCAAAGCTTCTCGTTCAAGAGTTGTGTAAATGTGTAATGTTAAAAATACTAAAACAAAATTGGAAATATTCGAGTTTCAGTTTTCAGACAATGATGTAAATTTATTATGTATTTATGTGAATTTTTGTCGACAATGCTTCAATCATTGAAATATTATTTTAGTGAAGTATTTTGTCACATACGACATAGATAATAATAAAAATCAAGTAGGTTATAATACATTATATAAGCACTAGTACCTACTACTAAATTATATTACCTTTTAGGAGGAAGTACTATTAAGGAGTTCATGAATTCTGTGGTTAATTCCTTTAACATTTGTTTACAAGGAACACTATTGGTCTTCTGAAAAGTAAACGTTGTGCTGACCGTATATTACAGTTCTAATATTAAATATAGGTTTCTATGAATATTTCAGTCATGTGAATTGTGCTAAGTATTTAATATATCTTATTTACCTTTTTTGTATTGATATTTTTTTAAATTTTTCGCAACATTTTGACTATAACATTCCATTTGTAAATATATTTAATTTATTGGTATAAAGGGCGGTTCAAATTTTTATGATAAAAGATTATTTTAATGTAAATAATACATCCGTGTGAAAATAATTTTATCGTACCTATTACTTACCTATTGATTATAAATACATTGTATATGTAATCAAAAGTACTACTACTTTGTACCTACTTTTTACACATCTTAGTGGGTATTTTTAATATCTAATAAGATGTTAGATGATTGCTTAACCTTTGGAATACTACTTTTCACTTACTATAAATTATTTTATTATTAAATAGGTACATGACGATACCTACGTTTCGTGGCTATTATAGTCGCGGCCACAAAAAGTAGCGTATGACCTTTATTGTACCCCGACCTACACCCAGCCTGCGGACGGTGGTTCTCAACACACGGGTGCTCGCCGCCCATTCGGCATATTTCGCGCTCGCAGCGTAACATTTTGTACACTGTAAATACACAACACCAAAAAAACAAGGTTCCTTTTTTTTTCGGCTTTCAGATTGTTTGTTGCATAGACCTGTTTTATAGGTCTATGATTTGTTGCAGCTGTTATTTTCCCTTGCATTGTGTGGGGATTGAGGGGTTATTTTTATACTAAATGTACAATGAAATACCATAGCATGTACCATAGCTACTAAAGGTAGGTACCTTTAGTAGCTCGCAAGCAGTCGACGAGTAGGTACATTCGTGTTTTAACTGTTCAATATTGTATTGCCTGTGCGTTTTAGTGATTTATTTACTGTGCTGTTATTTTGTAATTTTTAAAATGCCTTTTAATGATAAAGATATACACAGTCAATCTAAAAAAATTATACATAACGTGTATACATTTTTAAAAAACCTATCTAAAAAAACTGATTTAACGTCTGACTTTTTTAAAAGTGCTCAAGACCTTACATCCCAGGCATATGGAATTTCGATTCTCACAGTAAGCCGCATTTGCCTTCATTTCTGGCTACAAATTAATTAATACTAATCACCCAGACAACACTTCACACGGAGGAGTCTATGGAAAGCTACTAAACAAGTTCTAAGATACAAATCTACAAATATCCTGATTAAAAATAAATAACGGCAGTTTAGTCTCTAAAGACTCAGATAAAGCAGAATTATTTAAGACTAATTTATTTAATACATTTCAACCTCATGAAAACATAGTCAATCATGCTACTGTCAAATCAGTTAATCAGTTTTTGGACACACATCTTCCCCTATCTACTCCAGTTAAACATTTTGCACCAAACGATGTTAAGTATATTCTAAAAAAATACCCTAACCGTAAGTCTCCGGGCTATGACCTCATCACTGCTGAAATCGCTACGCATCTTCCATAAAAGCTATCATCCATCTCACACATATTTATAATGCAATATTAAAACGCTCATATTTCCCAACAGTTTTGAAATTTTCATCTATTGTACTTTTTCCAAAATCCAACAAACCTCCTGATCTGGTAACATCTCACAGGCCAATAAGCTTACTACCGCTTTTTGCAAAAATACTTGAAAAATTAGTTCTTAAACGAATATTACCTAGTATCAGCAAAAATAAAATACTTCCCGACCATCAATTCGGTTTCCAACATTCGCATTCCACTATCCATCAAGCTCATAGGATATTTGACGCAATTTCATTCCCCCTGGAAAAAAATGTATTGCACCTGTGTCTTCCTTCATATTTCGCTAGCGTTTGATAAGGTATATCATAATGGCTTACTTTTCAAATTAAAAAAAATTTTACACCTTTCCTACTACCTACTCATTAAATCGTACTTAACTGAACGACACTTTCAAGTATGTTATGGCTACTCTGTATCGAGCATAGCCCCTATAAATGCAAGTGTTCCCCAAGGTGGAATTATTTCTCCGATTCTATACAACATTTAAGCCTCAGATCAACCTACTATACCTTACACGCTAATCTCAGAATATGCAAACGACAAAGCTATAATTTATATTAATGCAGACCCTCTATTAGCTTCTAGAAATTTACAAAATCACCTACATATTATGGAAGAATGGTATACTAACTGGATATTCAAAGTCAATCAAGATAAATCCTTTCACTCCACATTTACTTTAAAAATGGTTCCATACCCAAACGTTACACTTTATGGAATTCAAATACCTCCTTTCCAATCAGTAAAATATCTAGGACTACTATTAGATCATCGCTTAATATGGGTCCAACATACAAAATCAAAAAAGCTACAGTTAAACAACCGCCTACGTATGCTAAGTTCACTGTTACACAGAAATACACATACTAACCTAAAAATAAAATTGTTAATATATAAAACCCTTCTAAAGCCCATCTAGACCTACGGTCTCCAGCTATGGAGTAGTGCAAAAAAGTCAACCATAAAGCGCAAGGTATCCTCTTTGGATAAAAGTTCTACTACAATTATTTTACCTAGTGATTAGTTTTAGATATAAATTTTGCATATTTAATGCTATTAATATTTAATAGTTGATAATTTTGAGTAGGTATTGTATAGTTGTATATAATTATTGTTGCACATTCCTATTTTGTTCAAGAAGTACAAATTAAGTGGTTAGACAGATAATTTGTTAACTGTCTGCCTATCTACTGATAAAAATAAGTTAAATGTATAAAGTAATAATTATTAGGAAATAATTTATCAATTTGCAACCTTCTTCTGTTTAAGTAGTATACATTTGTATGTTCTGCGCACTTTCGAGCAGGGAGATTGCAAAATTTCAAGGGGACCTGGTCCCCACAAATTTTTTTGCTCTTCCCTGTAACACCGATTTTTAAAAACCATAATGTATGTTCTGCGCACTTTTTTTACAAAAATATTGTTACACACGTTCACTGTATAACACAAAATCTCAAATTTTTTTTTAGACAAAATTTTACACTAACTTAGATTTANCGTGTAACACAATACGGTGTTAACACATATATTATCCACCTATTCACCCTCACATTAAAATATTTACCGTATACAAACCACATTTTTTTTTTTACCAAAATGTATTGTAAACTGATATAATTATTTCAAGAAAAGAACACAAATTATTAAATAAACTTTTTT
>VUJU01005534.1:0-13444 GCA_009835225.1 Aphis craccivora
ATTTTATTATTATTAAGATAATATTCGATAGTATTTGGCAATATGTATATAATATTATTATCCTATATTTCTCCAGACTCGTGTATTTCAGTGTTTCACTGATGTGAAAAATTACGTTATGTTACAAATGCATTGTATCAATGTGAACGAGAAACAAAATGAACATTTTAAGAGACAAACGCACTTATAAAATCGTAATAATACATAACGTGTGAGGTAAAAGTAGTTCCATTCTCGATAACGATTCAGAATGATATTTTTGAAAAAAAAAACTCTAAATTTCGATAGTCTTGTTTTTTTTTTAAAACCTATTTAATAACATTCGATATTTTACGATTTCCAATACAATAATGCGGTTTGGCGATGACGCTCGTTTTCGGATGGTTACAGACGGCGGGACGGTGAGGCGGACGTACATAACGAAACGCGTGTAAGTGCGACATCGTTGTAACAATATAATAACAATCGGAGAACGAAAAGGAAATGTATGCGATGGTAGGTATGGGGTGTTGAAGGGCGGCATAAGAGCCAACGAAACTGTAGGTATACAGGTGCTCGTAATTACTGTCGGCACCGTGCACGCGGCGCTTTAACGCATTGTCGGCGAAAGGGTTTTTCCGGGCGCACCGCGTAATTGCGCGCGACTGGCGCAAACGGAATAAGAAAATGTAATTTGGGCTTCGCACCCCCACACACCCCATACGCCTCCTACCGCACAGCCCCGTCGCCGTCACCCCCTCCCCCCCCGACACACGACCATAAGACCTGCTTGCCGATATACGTGCGAGACCTTCGAAAAAGACGCGGCGGGCGGACTGTGCGAGGTACGAGCGGCGGAAAACCAAGAGAGCGGCTCGTCAACTAATTAGCTAGTAGTTCTAAGTTTTAATAATAATTAAAAGCCACGCGGCAAACTTGGAAGAGAAGCGAACGAGTGCTGGCAACGACGACGGAGCGCGCACGCTCTCTACCCCCTCCACCGTTTAATTATAACGTACACGTACATAATATATATATTGTGTGCGTGCGTATACACATTCGCAAGACTTTGAAGCGAACAAACTTAATCGCCACGCGCATATAAATAATATAAAATTAATATAATAAAATATACGAGTATTATAATACAGAGGGTATTTGATATAACACAGTTTTTTTTCTTTTTTAATAACCCCCTCACGATTTGCGAAATATAATTTTTGTTTTCGAAAGTAATGCAGCGGTGGCACTATTTTAGCCATTCCGACCGGTCATCCCAAGAGTCACCACAGTTGTAGTCGCAATATAATTATGTCGTTTAGACCGAAAAATACATTACCGGTATGATATGCGAAACAATATCGACACCAATACCCGAGTGTAAATATAGCGACGGATGGGCAGGCCCAATGCGGTAGCAAAATAGACAGCCACCTAGGGGGGCACTATTTTAGGGGTGGTACATTTTGAATGAACGAAATCGATTTAATTATTATAATATTATTTAGTATACTGCAGAAATGTTAAAATTTCCGGGGGCGTAAAAAAAACCTAAGGCCGGCCCTGTAGTGAAGTATAATATTTCGGATATATGTACAAACATAAATATTGTCGATAAATATGAAGATTATATAAAAAAACCATAGGTTCGAATGTCGTGATACCAATGACGAGGTTTGTTGAAATATTCGTAAAAAAAAAAATTGTAAATAAATAAAAAAAAAACAACAATTTTAACATGTTCGTTTTCCGTGGAGTATAAGAAGACATTTATATTTTATACATATTCCAGTCATTTTGGACTTTAGTCGTGTAAAATTATAATATTATCGATACAATAAATTATACTGTACAGAGTAAGAGCTCAAGACGTTACGCCAACGTTTTCTTCGATTACATTATTATATAAGTTTGCGCGTGAACGAGTCAGATTCGATAACGCGTCCTCGGAGGACCGCGGTGGCGCGAAAGGACTGCGTGTAGCAACAACAACAACAACAACACGCGCCGTCTTCTTATCTACGGTACCGAGGTCGTTTAAATTATTGGCGGCCGTTATGTTCTTGGACCGCGATAAGAATATTCTCCAGGGTATAGTTACACGAATGAAACATTAACCGAACTATTCTATATTTTAAACCTCAGCTCCCATATTATATTATATACTTCTCCCGCGATTACAACAGTTCACCTGTGATTTCCACGTACACCGTTTTCCTTTCCACGTCGACAATACACGGACCGTTACACTGAAAACCTTTGATAACCGCAGCTACTGTATTTCCAACGTCCTGCCGTCACCGTCGACCACTCGGAGCACGAGCGAATGGATCATTGTAAAAAATTTTTTTCAAAAGTATCCGAAACGGCCTCTGTAACCCAACGACCGGGCGGCAAAGTATCTCACGCGCTACGTGACCCCGCCTATAGACGTACATAGGTACACGACGTGGGCGACGGTGACGTTTTCCAAAACTTTTGGTCGGTTTAACGTATAGTATTACGTGACGGAAATAAAAACGACTTTTTGATAACGCGATTACCGCGTTTTTCCTTTTCTCGAATCGTGTACGGTGGCAGTTAACGGCTCTGTCGCACACTACGCCAACAACTGTTACAAACAAAATGTTTTATAATAATTAAATATATAATATAATATAATGATATTTTCAACAGAATATTTAACAGCTGAACCGTTAATTTAGACCATTAGTACAAAAATTACGATACTTGCGGGTCATTATTTTCGATGGTACGATAAAGTACATATATATATGAATATAAAAAAACGGTGTTTTATATTCCACATTATACATCTCACGAAATCAAATGAGCGTTGTTTGACAATCGAAGCTATGTTTTTAAATACTCAACCACCGTTATGAAGAGTTGGTAGTATAATGTTAGAACTCGAGTCAACATCATTTAGATATCGCCGTGACATAAAACACGACGTCGCGTCGTGAAAATACATCAAATGACTGCGAATACTCGAATATATATTTTCTACGACAATTATTGTGTTCCTAAACGCTACCACACCATTTTGAGTTTCAACATTTTAAACTTTGTAAAATAATTCCATTATAGGGACAAAAAGGCACGAGCTGGTAGAACTGCTTAGCGCGGAGTGTGTTGCACACCCACCCATCGGGAATAATATTGTCTCTAGGTAAAATACGAAGGCTGAGGATCTGTACACTTTTAGGGTAACAGAGAAAGCATTATACAACTTATACATATATATATATATGTATATATTCATTGTGACCGAAAACCCCGTTCCTCGTTACTCGCCGCGGTGGATACTGCCGTTAAAAAGGGATTTTAAATCCCTTTCCCAAAAAAAACAATGGCCGGTGGAAAAATTAATATTTAATTTCCACCTCTTGTCCAACCGGAGCGGCGCTCTCGAGAAAAACGTACGCGTGTATAATATATAAAATAATATTATAACGCGTCCAATTACACAACTGCCGCGGTCGTGGGAATTCACTTTTTCATAACCTTCTCCGTCGTCCCGCACGACGCGCCCCTCGGAGCCAGTGGTCAGGGGTGACTTATACAAAAATATCATATATTCACAACGCACACTTTAGAAAAACATTATGCCCGTGTTTTTGCAAAATGTATTCCGTCGCCCTTTTTTCGGTGGGTATAAATATAGCCGGGACAAAAGTGCGCATTAATTTAAACGCCGTATGTATAATTGTATACAGCACGAACACGCACTTTCCAACCATACAGAGACCCCTCTTCTGAAAAATGTCCTCTGCAATTACACCAAACACGGACAACAAGTCTAATGACAACCCCTTTTCGACTATCGTAAGACGTTATCTCCGTATAGCTTTGTAGCACGCACTGTACACTGTATACTCATCCCACGGGACACTGACTCAATTTTCTCTCTGTATGCTATACGTATATAGTACATGTACCTACAACATGCGTCTAAAAGATAGTTAAGAGAAAAAATAAACAACAAACAAGACACAATATTTCACGTACAGTAAAAGTAATTAAATGTTTTTGATTTTTCAGAAAACGCTCAAAAACATAATTTTTTGTTTATTAGACAAAACTTTATTTTTACCACAAAATAAACGAGATGATGCAAAGATACACATAATAATATTATTAGTAATGGCAATGCAAAAATTGTTTACACATCTAAAACAACTCTGAAACCAATCCTTTTTACTTGGTATGAAGGTACTGACCTATCGTTAATATAGGAAACGACCGTCTATCTATCAAAACAAGAGTGATACGGTAACATCAGTACATCATATTTAATTTATAACATTGAAAGTAATACACTATTTATAAATTTATATTCCAGTTTGAGACTACGCTACAAAAAATTGTGATTGAATTATAATTATATGGATGCAATACGTTAGTATTATAGACTCCCAGCTGTACTACACTTCAATTTACCTCGAAGACGTCTAAAACGCAGTCGTCCGCACTATCTTATTAATTAATTATTATGCTATACATTAATATTATAAATTATTATGTCTAATTAATAATTACATTCTTCATCTTTACACTAGTATATTATATTATATTTCTAATTTCTAACCAATCTTAAGTACTAAATAATATTGTTTATTATAATTATAATTATTATCATGTTCATATCACGAAAAATTACCGAGATATTCTACACAGACTAAAAATGTCTTATTATATATAAAAAAAATGTACTATAGAAATTCATTAAAAAAAAAAAAAACATATTATGTACATTGTACATCTTTTAAGATTCCAACAATATGGATCTGATAGTAATCATGATAGTACAATCGGCACTGATAAAATGAAAAAACCATACTAACTTCACGAAGGTATCTACCTGTATATTAGTATGCCTAAATGAATTATTGTGAAATTAAACATTATTTTTCATTATATTTTCTTAGCAACAAATCAAAATCAATTAAATATTATATAATATGTATATATTATATATATATATATTGTATATATGTATAATGTATATTGTATATATGTATACTATACATATATTAACTATACCATATATTTTTAATCCGTAAAATAGTTTATAGCTTATAACAATATATATTCACTGTAGGTATAATATTATATTTTAAAATGTTTAAAAACTATTTATGTCCATGATATATATATATATAAAAAAAAAACACTAATTTCACTATAATGCTTTATACTGTAATAATAAATTAGCTTAGCCTGCAAATCGATAATTTCAGTTTTTTTAAATCTACATTAATCCTTAAATAATATATATATGTATACATGTTATATATTTTATACAGCTTATTTACTTTATTTAAATTTAATCATAATCTTTATAGTATTCAAGAATACAAGTTTGATACAATTTGAACCGAATAAATAATTGTAAAGTACCAAGACAATTCGATATTCAAATGTACCGACAACGATTCGATTTTCATTCGGCGGATACTTTTATATATGGCATTAAATAACAACAAAATAATTATTTTCGTTGCGTATAATAATTATTATAGTCAATACGGCAGCATACCAGTGTACAATAGTGTGGCTGTGGTCTCTCCACCTTGAAAGCAAATGAAAATTAATTACGTTTTCCATGTATGCCCGCCAAAAAGGTACGTCAGTATATTATAATAAACCTACCCGAAGACTGCAGCCATACAATATAATATATATATATATATACACATATTGTATGAAGTAATATAATAATAACAATATGTCGTAGGTACACGTCGTCGTCTTTTACACAGCGCCGGACACGAGTGGGACGGCTTTTAAAGGACGACGTTAAATTCCCAGGCTGCACATGTACGTATCGCACATACATATATATGGTATGCCGTGCACGTGTGCGCGGGCCCTCTACCATAGCGAGTTTCTTTCGGTCGAATGAAAAAGAGAGGAAGAGTGTGCAAGAGACGACGACAACGATATATGCGTGTATACGTGGGGAGAAGAAGAGTTCAAACGTCGTCTCAGTCGCCGTCTACGCTCGCGTATATATTATAATAATAATGTGATAAAATTACCCGGGCCCGAAAGAGAGCGGAATAAGAGTAGAAGCGGGTGAGGAGAAGAAAACGAGGGTGGGTCCGTGCGTGTGTGCGTCTTGTTGTCGGGCACGATAAGGGACGCGAAACGGGGCTGCAGAGCGGCGACGGGAAGAGAACTCTCGCGAGCAGTATAATGTATATATATATATATATGCACACTGAAACCCGGCAGCAGTTTTAAACTCGTATATACCACTTCGCCGCACCCTAAGCCGAATGAATAATGGCGGCAACAGCGGTGGCGGCGGCGGCCCGGGGGTAAAGAATCCCCTATTTTCTTTGCGCCGCCCCCTCGCGCGCGCCACGGATTCTTTGGCGGCCGCCGAAAAGGGTGGCGCGGGCGGTGGCGAACTGTACATTCTTGGTACGCGCAACCCCGCCGCCGTTGCACTCGCCGCCCGTCCGCCACCGTTATATATATATATATATATTATACTTCCACGCCGACACGCCGCTCTAACCCTTTTTGCGCGCGAGAAACATTTTAAAGGCATCTTTGCCGTTATCGGTGTGCAGTATCGTCGTCGTGCACGCGACACGGCCCCGACTACCATAGATACACACACACACACACTAGCACATTATATGCACAGTACAAGGGAGGAACGGTCTCGTCGCGGGGGACCCGTATGAATTACGGCCGTAAGGTTATAAACCGTGCCAAGAAATCCTATTAAGTATAATATGAAATACTTCGACCACGCTGCCGCCGCTGCCGTTTCCGAGCGTACATAATAATATAATATATATATATATATTTAATACATAAACCGTGTGTCTGTGTGTGTCTGTGTATAGGAATTCGACGATAACAATATTCCCGAGCTCTTTGCCTATGGGTATTATTACTATTATTATTACCGTCATGTCGTAAGCGCCACAATAAGAATCGCCGTACATATTATTATATCTATAAAGGTTTTACCTGTCAGAGGAATGCGCGCCGCTTCTTCCTATCTGCTGCCCACCAACCTGCAGCGTATTCATTATGACTATCGTCGCACTAAACATTATACAATAGGTACCTATAAGGGTTGGGCTAGGAGGTTGGGATGTACGCTGGTGTACGCGTGTGTAACGACAGAGTCGGCGACGATTTTTTTCGAAACGATATTGTTAATACAATATTATTATAATACATGAGTATTACATAATAATATAATTTGAACACCTCTACGAAGCCAAACATGATATAATATCAATAATAAAATACTAAGAATCGTAGACATATTAAAACGAACATTTATTACTGTTATACTGCAGTAAGCGGAGGCCATTATATTGTATTAAACAATATTATTTTTGATTTAATCGCCAAATACATTTAAAAAAAGAAAACATTTTTTATCTGTAATTAAAAATTAGTCATTTAATTTATTGGTTGCCATCGAAGTATATCGAGGATATTCACTTTAATCGGGAAGTTAGGTTAGGTTAAATATAAACTATATATATTTTTTCAAGTATTATATTTCCCGAAAAAAATGGTACTATATAGCTTAGACATACGGAATAATATTACTTGTAAATAATAATATAAAAGCACTATATTGATGGCAGTACTGTATGGAAAAATAGCTACATTCATTGGACTTCATAAAAAGTCACGAATAAACTGTATATTTGACATAAAATATTAAATCATATTATTGAAATAAATTAATCAGATTATCAAGTAAATAATCTTAAATAAAAAAAAAATCCTTAAATTTATTGATTTACGTAATCTATATACTATGTATATTAAAATATTAGAATCTATTTTATGATTAATAACGAAGTTAAAAGTAGTAAAATAATAATACCAGTTGTATTACAAAAAGTTAAAAAGCGAATAAAGTTTATTCTAGTTTAAATTTATTTCATAAAATCCCAAGGGTAATACAAAAACTGCTCTCACAAGTTGTATTTTATTATTCATTAGTACGAGTATAATGCTATTAGTTAGCTTTTAATTGCCAAGAATTGTGTAACTATAAGATACATTTACGAGTAAACTTTTTATATTAATTAGTATAAGATTTTTTTGTGTGGCAATTTTTTTTTCTTGTATTTAAAAACACGTATACGGTTTCATTAAATTCGTTAAAAAGATTGTAAATTGAGAAACCAAAAATGCAATAGTTATTTAAGCATAAGGTACATCTACCGACTATAATCTACTGCATATCTTTTTAACCACCATCTAATAAGAATCAATTTTAGAATATAATACTTGTATTAATGATAATTATAGAAGTATCATTATATTATTTTTATAATTAATACACTAATAATAAGTTATAATATATTATCAACTTGCGGTTGTAGTTTTTTTGGCATTTGTACGTTTGAACTTACGGCGATCTTACAAAATGTTTGATATTAATTTATTAATTTTTTTAGCGCGGACATCAAAAAATAAAAATCTATGTGAATAGTATATATTCGTTACTCACAAGTCACAATTAATATCTTAAATAATAATATTATATTCATGACTCATTAATAAATCTATAAATTGATATTTGATTATTTTTCAATAATTGAATCATTAATGTGATATCAAAGTATTTTAAAGATATTATTCTTTTATTTTGACTATAATCGTGTTTTTCTATGATAGAAAGAGAATTCCGAAGATTCCCAAGTCCACATTGTCAAAAGTGATTCTACTTGAATATTAAAATAGGATGTTTCACGTTTGATCAGTAAGTTTTACTGAGAATATAAGTACTATTTATTAAGGAAAAACTATAGAAAAACTGAAAACAATCACGTCAACACATTTTTAATACAATGTTATTTGTTTCTAATTTAATACAAACATAATTGTAATTTTTACAAACTTGACATTAAGTATTATGTAGATATGCAATAATTTCCAAAAAAAGGGTGCCATTTCTAACCTTAATCCTTTAAAATTTTTAGAGAGTTATCACAACATTTTTATTTATATTATTTACTAGTAAATTTTACTCCCATTGACTGCAGTCTTATATATTATTAATATAAAATGTTGAATTATGATTAATGATACAACATCAAGGGAATGTAACTAAAATCTTCACAGGATCTTAACTAGTTTAACATAAATGACATAAAGATTTAAATAATTTAAACTACCTATTGAGAAAAATTGTTTCCGTTTTATATTTTATGCAATAATAATTTGTGCAAAGTATTTAATTGTTATTAGTCAATGTTAATATGTATTATCACGATGGAAATATGAATAATTATGCATTTAATAATGTATATGCACGTAGACGGGTTGCATTTCTAATGGGACAAATATCAATTGTTTTTCTGACATTGACAACCTGCGGGACGATCTAACAATGCGAAAAATTTGACGTGCGTCGGTTGTATAGTAACCGGGTAAAGGTAGTGAGTAGAAACGTAACGGAATTCGGTTGAGAGTACGAGTGGGGATTCTCGTAAATGGACAAAGCGTGTAGTAGAAGTCTGTTTAAAGTCGAAGGGAAAAACTATATGTACATATGAAACGACGTCGGAGGCGGCAGTGGCGGCGGCGGTAAGGAAAGGAAACGAAGGGATCTCGCTGGCGGGTAGGTGTGGCGGTGGTCTGGGTCGATAGATAATTTATGCGATGTCTGTAAGAGGGCACGGTTTGAGTGGAGAGGGGGGAGTCCGCGAGGAGACGAGACGAGACGAGACGAGTGTGGCGGTGTGCGGCAGCAGAGAACGTCCTCGGAGCCGGGGCGGCAAAAGGAGGCAAAAATGGAACGTCGGGAGAGCGGCGGCGGCAGCAGCAGAGCAAAGGAAAATGTTGACGAGAAAACTTTTGTATGAATAATGAAGCCCGCTTGCTGCAAGTCGAAGGGTTTTTCGGACAGGCGGTGGCGGAGGTGGTGGTGGACGGCGACGACGACGACGACGACCGGGGGTTAGATAGCAGCGGCAGGCAGGCACAATGGCTGAACCCCGGGAAAAGAGGGCGAACTTTAGTTTTGACGTGCAATCTTCTCTCTCTCTCCGCCACGCACGCTCATACATATACACATATTATATACATTATATACGCTCTGGCGTGTGCGTGTGTACCATTACTCTTTCTCTCTCTCTATATATATATATATTTCTCTTATATATAATACGCGTGTGCGTATTTTTGTGCGCGTAGATGTATATACGTATACTATATACACACATTGAAAGGAAGCATTATTCGCGCACAAGTACACACACACACACACATACATTATATTTATATATATATTTATGCATATAACGCTCGCGGGGCAAAAGACGAACGAGCAGCGGGTGAAATAATTCCGTGAGTCGTTACGGCTCTGCTGGTGATAAAACGACGGCGGTGTTGACGAAGAAGGCGAAATAATGTATAAAGAGCAGGACCCGTCGCGTAATAATAAAGTTTCCGAGCCGATTTATTATATTACGCTGGAGCTCACGCGCTGCCGCCGGAAAGACGACGACAACGGCCGTGGCACAGGCGACGACGTCAAAACGGCGGCCATGGCGGCGACGGGACGTGTATAAATAGTAATAATAATAATATTATTATTATTATTCCGAGAAATCGTTTTTAACATCGTCCTCGCTAAAAATGTATGACGAGTTCCATTAAACAGACCCTTGCAAGACGAAAATTGTTGTCACGCGGTTTTCCATCAATTATAAATATATCATCATACATCGATAATACGTAATTATATATACGACGAAGAAAAAAAGACAGAATTATTCGATACCAAAATGAAAACTCGCATTGACACGTTTAATGCAGGTATGACGAGACGGAAAAACAACCGATATCCGACAAGAGAACAAACAAAAAACATCGTCGCGAAAATCCGGAACACATAAGCGTATAATACACGTAAAAACTCTCAAAAAAAAATATAAATATATATTTGATACTTACGTTTTTTGACGCGCGTTCCCAGATCGTGACGTGACTAAGGCCGAATCGGCGGTCGTACTGCGATGTTAGAAATCCGAATGAACGGCTAAAACCGATATGCGATAATAATATTATACATCCGAGAAAAAAAGGGGTTCGATCGGGTTTTGCCGAAGGGCCGATACCGGTCGTTCCTGTCAATCCAGTTTTATATTATTATTATTTTGTTTTTTATATTTTATGGCATGTCGTACCCGGGACATCGAAAGGCTATCGAACTAGTTTTATCGATTGTAACACGTTTTATATTGTATTGTACTCGCGGTTTCCACTGTGGGACCGGAATTACTCGTTCCGCGGCTGGACATCTGGTCCCCTATTTTTGACCGTCCGTGGTCTTCGAACCCCGAGGGAAGAACCTTTGTGGACAAAATTTAGAGAAATATACGTACACGCACAAAGTAATAGTACAACAAATAATATATGCTTCGTCGTCTGATCGACGAAAGCCCAAAGGCAAATTCGCACAGGATACCCCACGGTCTTCGGATACGCCTATCTACCGTGTCTTTTCAGCTCATTAGGTATTGACGATTGCCAATATAACAGTTAGTATATATAGGTACAATTTTGTTGCATCGAAATGAAAAGAAAAATCTGTAATAATAATTATATAATATAATAAATGTGTATAGATGTTCGTATAGTATATCTAAATAAAATTAATGTATTTATCGCGACTACTGAAATTATTCAAACATTTTTAGTTATACGAAATATACAATTTTGCAGTTTATCTCAAAGATTAAAAATTAAACCTGAAGAAACGTTTTAATATTCTTAGTCCAATAAAACCATAATAAATCAAGTTTACAATATTGCAACCTAATATTTTAGTTCAAATAGATACTGATTAATGATTATCGTAATGTACTCGTAGGTACCTACCTTATAATATATTAAAAATATGTAATGTTTAATTTTAATACTCTATAATATAATTGTAAAATATATTATGTTACTTTTTTCTCTATTAAAACATTCATTAATTGAATCATGTAAAATAATAATTTTATTAATTATTTATTTAGGCATTACATCGTCAAAGTGTAATCTATTTCGTAAATTAATGCCCTTAAAAACAAAATCAAATTAGAATCTATTGGCGGAAATATTTCAAAATAATATATCTAATATGCTTTTACTCCCCAAAACTTGCAATATTATATAATATACGATTGATATTTTACAATAATAAAATATTCTTCGTCTCAAGCTATAAAGTAAGCGCCTACCTAAATACCACAGATTATTAATTAATTTATTAATTTAGTTAAAATACAATAAGGGATTACTGACAAACACACGTTCTATCATAATTTATAAATTTTCAAATCAGTCATTTTTAGTGTATATAATAATGTTAAGTGTACAATTTATAGTAGCATAAAATAATTTTAAATCGATGAAAAAAATCAAGTATAAATTTATTGTTCTAAATATTTTAAAATAATATTTACTAAAATATTAAAAAATAAAATTATATAATATAAAAAATTCAGACAAGTAGGTACCATTCTACCATATATTAGGTGTAGAATGGGTTATTATTGTATAGGTGTGTTAAATTTGAAATTAGAATTTAATATATCATTAGTCATTAGTCATTATATACGAAAAATGATTTTAAGAGGAAACAGTTTGATAACCTATAATATTACTACCTTAGTATATTTCGTGATATGCTTTTTTTAATATAGTTATTACAGTCATTTATTTTATTTTATTATTACAGTTATTTTTCTTGGACAATGCGTAGTATTAATGAACATTTATACCATATTATTATAAAAATTTATATACCTCTAAATCTAACTTTATCTCTCTGTAAATACCATAAAACAGTAAAAATAGATTCATACTGTAAATAGGTAGATATTTTATTAATATACATAAAAAATGTCATTGAATATAGTTAAATTTATAATAATATAATTTATATAAAAGTTTTAAGTTTCCACGAATAATGTTTTTAAATTTTAACAAAATAATTAAAATAGTTACTTTACGTTTGAATAAATAAATAATTTAGTGATGAATTTCATCAAAACTCTAACTTAAAAATTAAAATGCATAATAAAAATGTGACTATATATTTTAATACAGATATAAGATCAACTTTTGAGAAATCTTGTACCTATGGATATTTATTACAAAAAAAAAAAAAAAATTGTTATATCTATAAATAGCTCAAAATGAATAAGAAAATTTAAAACAAAATCACGAAATAAAAAAGTTTAGTGAACATTTCAAATATTTATGGTTATTTTAAATAACAAAACAAATCCTGCAAAAAAAACAAAAATGTTGTACAAATTTGAACATCAAATATTCATACAAAATTAATTAATGTATAAACAAAAAATGTTTGATGTATTTTTAACTACAAATTAAATTGTATTTGTATCATTTATATTTCTTTTATTGATACTTTGATACTTATAAAAAAAAACCGAAATATTTTGAAAAT
>VUJU01005536.1:0-13435 GCA_009835225.1 Aphis craccivora
AGTAGGTAATCTAAAAGTTGTATTACCGTTTGTCATCACTCATCACTTATCATCCAGCTTAGTTGTTTTACATGTTTACTATAGCCATTCCATATAAACATACGTAAATTATAACTGTAATTAATAAATTTACTATAGGTAACGAATAATAAAATATATACACATATAACAAGGATTCAAGTTATATTTTATAAATTGATAATAATCATATAATTTTTTCATCAATTTAACTACAACATACCAGGTATATAAGGTTAAGGTTAATAATTTAAAAAAATAAATAGGTAATATGATTGTATAAGACTAGTTTTGTAAAAAAACATGAATACAATTTCATTCAGATAAATGTTATTTTTACAAATCAATAGAAATCATATAATTAAATAAATAAATGTTTAACAATAAATAATAATAATAAAAATAATATTGGCTAATAATTTATCGACAAGTCTCTAAAACAAAGAACAATGTGATTTTCTTAACGGCGATTTATATTATAATAACATAAATATACTAAATATAGTAATATATAATATATATTATACAGCATTTTGCGTTAAAATAAATGAAGAAAAATTGTGAAGATCACAGGCGTTTCATTGATGCATAGGTATGCTGTACAAATCTTAGATCTGATGATCGATGACAAGCACGCTGATTATTAAGAATTTAAAGAGATAAATAAAGAATATAATATTGTAATTCCGTCCTCGTTCTCATCTTTGAACGCCTTATGAGATGAAATCCAGTGTATTATCTCAAATTTATGTGTATATAATATGTACCTATATTATATACAGTAAATAAATGGCGCCTATGAAGTCGATTTGATGGCTATAAAACCGACCGGTGATGGATCGTGGTGCTGATGTGTTATCGTTTGTAGTAAGACACCCCTTTTAACTTATGATCATGGACTGAAGAGTCCAAGATAGACGGCGAATAAGCATGATAAGGGGAGGAGTGCTCAGGGGGCGAGTCAACGATCACATCGTGATTGTGAACTGATGGCGTATTCTTGATGTAGTACTTATCTTTGGTATACTTGACGAACGGTTGTGCGTGATGGTGGGCTGCCTTGTAGTAGGGGTGGGGTGGACCAGTCTTGAATAAAGCGTAGAATAATAGCATTTTTCCTATGACTGTGGAGAGTAGCGATAACGCAATCAGCAATGAAATTTTAGTCATAATGACACCCAATACTCCTGCCAGCAATGTACCAGCCGTAGCCAAATAGCTTTGGATACCTCTGCTCTCTGCAATAGTAATAAATATAATATTATTTATTATACTTGGTTAATGTTATCTCAGCTGTTTATCTATAATGGTTATGTTAACCTAATGGTATGTGATAATGGGGCGTTTTTGATATTCTTAAGAAATAATACCCAAGTATATACTTTATCGGTAAGCACTAAGCATTTTCGTATTATTTTAAAGTTTAAACTTAAAATCTGAATGTGTTAATGTTGTGTATTATTATTAATTAAGTTTGATATTTGGCAAATTCATTTTAATATTTAAACTATTAACAGAGAATTGGTTTTGTTGAACGCAAAAATTATAAAATTATATTAATTACGTATATTGTAGGCCGTAGGGCTGTAAGATGTGTGTGCGTGCTTTGAATATACGTATTAATTAAGTTCAGTTTATAGTAATAATATTGTGTTATAATATAAATAAATTATCTCAGTTTTATTGAAGATAGGTATCATATATTTATAGATGGAGGTCATTTTTTGATAGTATAAATTTGTACTATATAGTATGTAATAGATTATATAGAATATAGATGTTATCGAATTTGAAAATATGATACATGGTAGTTACTATTTTTTTAAGACAGCAATTAACGAAAATATTCGTAAATTACATGAATAATAAATACATTTTGTTACACATTTTGTAACCTTATTCTAGTCAAGGTATAATTTGTTATAAGTAATTAAAGTATCCAATCAAATATTATGTTTGTTGTGTATAATTATTTTCTTTTTAATTACATACTTTTAAGGAATTAAGTGATTTAGTCATCAAAGTATATCTTTGTTAAAATATATATAAATGAATGTAGTAATTATAGTAATTAAAGCTGAGAAGTGGAATAGCACTTATACATTTTCTATTGTATACACACATTTTCAAAAACATTTATGCCATATCTGTGTTACTAATGTATACAATAGGTACCTATACATATGTTATATTATAGTATGATACTATAAATTATTTTAAACTTCCGTTAAAAATGTACATTATACATAGTCAAAATTTATACTAAATCTATAATTATTATTTTTTAAATATATTCTTGTATTTTTTGAAATCTACTATAAGTCTATAAACTAACTTATTTTTTTAAGATTCTGATAATTTATATACCACGAAATATAACCTTTAAAATAATGTCTTTCTCATTGTGTGACTCATTGAGTTATACTTAAAACTTCACTTACAGGTGTAGGCGGGGGCGCGGGGCGAGGGCCACCTTAGTTGCGTCCCGTAAAAAAGGCATTCATGAATTGCGTCCCACTGTTGTACTGGTTTGGTATTAGAATTTTTATTTGTTTTCAGGGGTTCTCCGTGATGTATTTATCATAAGGAAGCCTGGGCTCCGATATTATGTTTTGATATATTATATTAAGTGTCTGTGCTAAATATTATAAACTACGAAAATGGATGGATTTTGTTACCGATTCCTGATTGATAAAGAATAATAAGCAAATTCGTTTATCGTCATCAAGAACGATAAAACACTTTTTATATTATATTTATGTGTATATAACATTTAATTTCTCAATGTTCTGAATTTACTAACCTGTTATAAAACACTATTATTTATTTATTTATTATATTATGAAATTAATCGATTTTGACCTACGATTATATTTATGATTGTTATTTATTTATTTATTTTAGTTTGTTGTTTAAGAATCCCTAATTAAAATATACGAATAGCGTCCTACATTTTTTGGGACCCAATTCGTGTATGTATACCTTTTTCACGGGATGTACAGGTACTATTACTATTAGGATTAGGTATATCAATTATCAACGCATCCATTTTTATATTTTCTACGATTCTTATCAGTTGGAAAATCATTATATCTTTGTTATTAATATTGAGGTTGTAAAAAGCCCATATTTTATATCAAATAATGCAATGTACAGTAATTTTAGGCAATTAAAAATCATTTTGGATTGATTGAAGGTGCTGTATAGCATTTATTGATAGTACAATTAATAAAAATTAAGGTAAAATAAATTACCTACATAATATTACTATTGACCTTACTATAAATCCAATAAATAAATAATAAAGCTATTATATACCATTACTTGTTTACCTATTGAATTCTGTTGAAAATGGATATTTTTAATTTTAGCTTTGGTTTTCAACATTTTGGGTACCTATAGAATACAACTGCGATTGTATTTAAATTAATTAACGTATCATGTTTATATTCTAAATGAATAATGGTTATTATATCTCCGTTTTAAATTGTAATATTGCTTTTTATCATTGCATGGTTTATGATTAATTTTTTTTATATAATATAGAATAAAAGTTGTTATAAAATGTACGGTTTGTCTTAAAAAAGTAACATGTCTCAAGTTACCATAAATAATATTCTAATTCCAGTTTGTTCGAAGTAAAATATCTTGAATTTATGTTTAATAAAACACTAACCGGGAGTCCCCATTTAAAAAAGAAACTTAGGGCTAAGGCGTTAAACGCTTATTTCCATCCACTAAGGACCTTCTTGCGGTTTAAAATTAATATTAATAACAAATTATTAATTTAAAAGTCCTTAAAAATACAAGCCTTCCAATCCACCTGTCTCCGCCTACTTTCTTATGTACCATGCAGGTATATAACAATCAATAACCATCACAAACATCTTAAAGTTCAAATATTCAAAATGTATTACTCTCAATTTCAGAGCATACTCCAATTGCTCATTAATCCCCTAATTGTTAAACTATCAATAAACACACCACCATAAAAAATGGTGTAGGACATTTTGCTTTAACATCTCTCAAAAATTAACATACGTGATGGGTGTTATGGTTATCACTTATAGGTAATTCCAATTCATATTCTTGTAATTATAGTTATTATTTTTTCATTTTTATTTTTTATTTTTTATTGAATATATTATAGGTGTTTTAAATTAAAATTGCTGTTTATTATAGACATACAATGTTTTAAGTAAATAAAACGCTTTATATTTTTTGAGAACCGTTATTAAGATACTGCTATTCTGTAGACTTGAAAAACAAGTATACTCTACCCAAAACATAAATTATCATGTTTGTAGATTAGGTATACAAGTCTAATCTGACCAAAAGATAAATTACCATAATATCTGTCGATTACAGGTTTTTACATTTAAATACCAAACATCAACGATACAAATATTCAAGCATAAAATGTTAAAATAAATTGGTTTTAATTAACCAGGATGAGTGCTGGCTTAGAATTATTTATTACGAATCAAAAAAATACAATCATATAAACTATAACTCTGCATTTTTTTAAGTTTAATATTATTTTATACAACTTTTTTAGGTTTTTGAATACATACCTATATATCTGTAGTTTATTTGAAATTATTATAAATATAGTTTTTGAAATTTTTTATTATTATAACTATAAGGATAAAGAATTTATAGTTTAAAATTTCTCTTTTTTGTGCTATTTATAGACATTTGAAATTATAGAGTAAAAAATCCAGAAGATAAAAGATGAACCTCATTTTTTTTTTCATAAGTTTTTTGACGGAAGTTAAAAATTACTAAATATACATAGGTTTGTCACATTTGTTGTATTAGCGTTTTAATTGAAATTCGTTAAAACTATAAAAATTCAAAAATTATTTTGTAGTTAATAATTAATAATTTTTATTTTTTTAACTTTAATACTTTAAGCTTGATAATTTAATACAAGATTATTATACGTTTTTTGGCATTTTTAGTACATTTATTATTAACGATTCAAGTTAAAATTTTGACGATATTGGATATTTAAATGTATTATAATTTATTAAATATTCTCTATAAATCATTTTTTATTAGATATATAATTTCACAAGCAAAAATGTCGTTTGTTTAATCATAAGTCATAACTTTATGAATTATTATAGTTGATTTGATGACTTAAA
The DNA here is from genome assembly GCA_009835225.1 of Aphis craccivora. NCBI lineage: Eukaryota > Metazoa > Arthropoda > Insecta > Hemiptera > Aphididae > Aphis > Aphis craccivora. The sequence continues at coordinate 5,169 of VUJU01005536.1, forward strand.
TTTCAAGAGAATTAAAATTTCTTGTTTTTTAAGTTAACAAAAAACATAAATGTTTCAATATTATGAGCTTACCATAATAATATGTTCTGTGAACGACTTTTTGGCATATCAAAAGTAATAAGTAATAGATTTTAGAGGCTTGAGAGCATTATAATATTAGATTAATTTGATTTTGAAGAACCTTAGAAAGCTTAGTTCTTTGTTGCTTATCATGTAAAATAAAATAATACAATATTGATAGTTTAGACTTACGTAGTTGGTGCTTGGCACAAAATTCTGGCGAGACCGAGCATATTGTGGGTGTTACGTAGTCGTTGATGAGCCTGGCGGCAATAGCAGTCACATTGACGTTAATCCTTGCTTCGTCTGGGTCGACGTTTTGCTGATGTAAATTTGTTTCCGATATCTCCGCTGATTGTTGTAGGTTAGCTTGTTCCGCTGTTGCTGTAGCTAAACTCGAAATCGCAAGACACACCGCTGTGGTCGTAATCACTATACGCATAATCATTGTTGCTATTTATTATCACTAACGCACCCTTACTTTTTTTGTAATGTATTTATATTGTGTTTACTAATTGGCTATATATTATATGTTCTAACAAATGTATATATTTTGTCGACTTGAACAAAGTATTGACCACCGCACGCGATCGCGTTCACGTGCAGAATGACTGTTTGCTTGTCGTACCCTGCGAATGCCATTCGGATTTTGCCCGCGGATTTTTAATTTCGAAAACAAGCTTAACTGGTTTTACGTACTCGGGATCGTATCGTTTCCGTTTGCTCCTCGCGTATCATCTGGAAATAAAGTTTATCTGGGTCACGCTGCTCCCGGCCCTCCGCCATCCTGCACCGCCACCCACCGTATTCGTACGGTCTGCAAAAATCTAGATGCACGTGACCCGTCATGTCTAAGTTAGGTCTCTTGTTATTTTTTACTTACATTAGAAACGTTTTTGAAAAAAAAAAGATTTTCACCGAGTGACCTTGGTGGGTGGGGGTGGGGGGATAAAAGATCCAACTTGACTCATTTCTCCTTGACCATATTCATCAGTGGTAGGTATATTACTTCCATGTGATTTAATACTCATTTGATTTCAAATTTTCAATTTGTGTACGCTGCCTCTTTTCTTCCACATATTATATTACAGACTGAATGATTCAAAACAATTTTTATACGTGTATTTAAAGCTGATTTTTAATCCCCGAAATGATCTAGTCATAAATCAGAATCGTGCTCGTATCAAATACATTCTTAATAGTTTATACTATTTTATTGAGTAGATGAATTTATTCTTATTTGAATTTCATTAATTTGTATACAGGGTGATTCACCAAGTACGATTATCTTCATTTTTATTTTTAGTAATGAATTTACTTATTTAAATTTTGATTTTAGAAATTTTAAATACATCCAGACTATATTTTTAAACTCTTAAAATTCTTTTGTACTATTTAAGTAGTATCTTGTGACTATGTAAACTTTTGTTTTTCATTGAGAATTCACTTTTTACTATAAATTATTTAGTGGATATTTTTTTTTAAATGTTGGTGTGCCTGTGTAATTTGAAACTCGAATCGGTAGTTTTTTACTTAATAAAATGTTTGTATTAAAGGTAATAACTAATAATTCTTTGATGGTTTCACAAACATAAAAAATACATAAAATAATGCATCTACTATTATACTTGGAGAGTTTTTACAAATTATAAATGTTGATAAATTAATATAAGTTATCAACATTTTTAGTATAGTATATTTTTCAAACCCATTATGTCATAGACATATATCTTTAGTGTATAAATTTAAATAACTTAAAAACCCCTTTTTTGATACTTCAAAATTTTTAGAATAAATATTTAATTATAAATAATTAATTTAAGTAATAATTTAATATATTATAAAAAAGTGATTTTAATTTGAAAACAGAAGTTTGTATTTCTACAAAACATTTCTTAAGTAATACAAAATATCTTGAGAATTTAATGTTATTGTCTAAAGGTTTTTTTTAAAATTTTCAATATTATCAGATTTTGAATAGGTAACTGTTATCGAAGAAGAAATAGTTAAGTGAGATTGTTTGATAAATTACCCTGTACATGTTCAGATTTTATAAATATTAATAATATTATATATTTACAATTTCAGAGTTAGTATGTATTATATGGACAACAAATGTATGTCTAATTACTACTACTGACGTCGAATTTAATGAATGTAGAAAAAGTTTTTGATTTTAATCGTTTAAACATCTCATGATTCTTTAAATAGTTACGAGTTATATTTTATTTAACATGGTAATCTAGTAGGTATGTATGTATATGTTTTATGGGTTGAAAAATAATTTTTTTTATTGTATTAATGAATCCTGTAGATTATATTTGTGATTGGTTTCAAATTTCAATGTCTAATTTAGATTTTCTTTTTCAATAATATTGTTTCGATTCTCATTTTTCTTTATTTATTTATAAAAGTTTTTATTTACCTTAAGGTTTTAAGTATTAGTTAAAATAAATAGTTCCATGTTACTACATGCGTGTATGTAGGTAGTACCTACATTGAGCTGTTAATTTTTAATTTAAATGTTTGGTTTCAAAAAATGTTTGGTTAGAATAATTATGTCTAATATAATATCATACGATTAATTAGCAGGAGTTATTAAACGTCACAATAGGGTGTTGTGAGCAAACTTCTAATGTATATTAGATATTACTTTAGATAATCGTTGGGCATTGATATTTTATAAACAAAGTATATAGGGATTGTAGCTTATTGGACTCAAATAGGCAGGTCCCGATTTACACGTCACTAATGTGAGAAAACAATTATTATTAGTTGTACTTAATAAACTGGTTAATGGGGTCAATGTAACAATGTCTATATTTAAGGGCATAATTTCACATTTTTTAGTTAATTTTTCCGATTTTATCTTAAATATTGTGACGATTAATTCTATTTCCTTCACCCATCACATCTTAAAATAATTTAGTTTTTGAAAGTATTTATTTTACATAATTTTAAGTTATTACAAAATGATTTTTAAAAATAAATATTTTTTGCTATTTACATGGTTATAAATATTTTGATTTTTCTTTATGAATGATAATATATATTTAAAATATATATTTATTAATATAATATAATAAAATATTTTTTTTTTATTACAATATAAATGTGTATTTTTTTTATTCTTGGACGTTTACATTATTGACTCATTTGACTAACGGATTAAAATGTTCTGGCCTCAAAGAAGTCCATTCATTTGCGACTTCTTTATTCGGTGTATGTAATTTATTCATTTTATATTTTGTTACAAAAATAATATTTCACTTAAAATATATTTACAATTATAGTTAATTAATTAAAAAAATTGACTTTTTTAAAATATAGTTTATAATTTTATTGTGATTAACGGTTTTTGAATTCCACGGGTTTAAGATACTAAATTTTTTTTTTATATTTAATCTACTCTAGTGCTAAATTATTTTATTTATGATTGTTATTATATTGCAACTCGACATTGCAAAATAGTTACATAGTTAAACATTATTAAATAATTATAAATAATAGAAATTGTTCATTCAGAATAATGTAACGTTTAAGTTTAAATATTGTTTTAAAAGTTTTTATTTTTATTACATTTTTAGTTTTAACTTATTAAATTTTCCTATAATATTATAAAATAAAAATATATTAATTTTTTTGTCACCTTTCATCTATAATATAATATATTATAGATATTACTTATATTATTCAAAACATGAAAAATAATATAATAATTATTTTTTAAATATGTTCATTATATTTTTTCTTACTCGTTTAATGAAAACGTATTATAGAAAAGTGTTTATTAATTAAATTGTTGTATATGAATTTAATATAATTTGCATTAAATCTTTTTATTTTTAAATAAAATATTTTTCTATTACGGCCGTTGAAAAAAGCAATCTTATTTATCTATGTTTAACTATTGAAAAATTGTAATTTATGTTGGAGTCTAATACTACATTTTGTACATTTCATATGATGTTTTCTTTTACATGCTCGGCTCATATATCTTATGACTTTTTTTTGTTACATTTGATACTTTTATTTTATGTATCACATTATAGTGATTGTTCATAGATAGAGTTTCAATAAAGAAAATAAAGTAGAAAGAAAGTTTTCTTTTTTCAATGTAATTCGATCGTCTATTAAATCAATAATGTTAATGATTTTTTACTACCTAAGTACACAAAATAGCTTTTTATATGAACAAATATTTTTAGCTGTATTTATACTCGTGAATCCTTAAATAATGGATTATTTTTTAGTGGTAATTTATAAATAATACATATAAGCATAAGCTATTCAGTATGTTTTCACAAAACATTGATATTATTTTTGGACGAACTGCCGTCAGAACACTTCAAACTTATTTTTAAATGTTATAATTTTATATTTCAAATCAAAAATAATAATACAATCGCAGTATAAATATTTCGTGAATTGGCTTGCAGTGACTGTTCACTTGTTATAATATTATATAATGATAGATACTACAATTTTAAATAATATTATACATATTATTATTGTTATCATTGTTGTCATATGAACTAGTACCATAGACAGCAGATAAATCCATTTACTTATATCTGAACTACAGTACTACACTTTTTATAAAAAAGGGTTGAAAAGTACCTACCTGAGTATCTACCCTTCGTTTATTGATTCTTCTATATATTTAAATAGGTATCTCTAAAACAAAATTAATTTGATATCGGATACCCAATATATTAATGCGCATGACATCAAATTAATTTTTCCTTTAGATTAAACATTTAATTATCCAATGCTAATTTTAACTTCATTTTTTTAAGAAAATGCTGATTCATTATTAATTTTTACAATTTAAACTTTAAGTAATTTGAATTTTACTACAATCTTATTGTAAATCAATTTATATAGCGCCCAAAGCATTTAAACATAGCGGTAATCAGTGTGAAATTTCGAGGATCCTTTAAGATGTTATATGATTATTATTATGGTAATAAACATGTAATCATACAATTTATCTAAGTATTTTAAACTATATTTGATTTAAATTATGCTGAACGTTGAATAGATGCTTAAATATATTTTTAGTACAATTTATAAATCGATGTGTTCGGACCAAATGAAATTTAATATCGCAAGAGTGTTTTTTTATAATTGATAAATGTAATACTTTTCTATTCATCAAACATACACAGTAATTTAAATTATAATTTTTAATATTTAAACGTGAGTAGAGAACCCTCTAAAAATTAATAACCAATAATATTATAAAAACACATACCTATATAATTATTACTAATTAGTAATTAGTTAATATTTTTGTATATAGTTTCTAAGATACATAATATCACTAAAAATATTTTAAAATAATTATTGTTATTTAGGTAGTTATACTGTCTTCTGTTATCTCGTAATTATTATAGATATGGTGATATTACCTTGTATTTTATCAAATGTTGTAACGTTGTATATTCTATTAATATGTGTATCAATCAAGTGTGTTTATAAGTTTAATGAAAACAGCTAAAAATATTAACGATTGCCTTTTAATAAAAGCTGATTATCAACAGTTTTATTTGTTCATTTTACAATTACAATATTTAAAAGAATTCTTTCCTAAATACAAATTTATCTAAGTACATATGTTAAATTTTTTTCATTGGTTTAGATAAGGCTTAGTAATAGCTATAAGATATATAATATATATTCCTTTAAATTTTTGGTTCGAATGAATAGGTTGTATATTTGTATCCATATTTAATACCTATCATATAATATATAAAAATACCTATCAAAATATTAAACCACTTAAATAATAAAATCATTTTTATTTTCCCATTTATATTATGTGACTCAAAAAAGAAATTTGTGAAAGTTAAAAATATTTTACCACATCAAGGATGTATAGTCTAATATTATATTATTATAGGTATTTAAATGGATCTAATTAATTTTGATTTAGTGTGTAAATAATTAATAGTAAACCGAGTACATCTAATCTGCAATCAAGTTAACGCAACTATACGTAAATATTGTAAAATGATACAAACTTTAAGTAGCTAGGGATGGCTCAAAAATGTTAATATTATATTAATATTTATAAATAAACTACTTTTAGACTATAGAGAATAATTTCAGGTGGTAGGAGGTAAATATTGATGAGCTATGATTTTTTAAACCACTCTACGCAACTTGTAAGACACTTACTTTTGAATTGCTAAGTTGAAAAATAAAATAAAATTTTTTTGTATAAAACTGAAAGTCTTTTTAATAATGTATTTTTACATAAATAAAAATTAATTTTTGACTTATAAATTAAAAACATCGAATGGAATATTAACAGTATATTATTTATAAATAATAAAAGTATAAATATGATAACGGATAAAAAAGCTAATTTATATTAATGGTTTACCGACTAATTTATTCACTATAATGCATTAACCTCATAATGACTATTGATTAATACGGATACATTTTCAATGGTTTTCTTATTTAGTATAAATGTTACGGAGAATGTGGAAAAGTCTAGGCTTTTAATAAATTTCTTGACATTTTTCGGGTCATTGTGTAAAATGTTGGGTGATTTATAATAGTTTCAATATTTCAGAGAATTTTATTGAATGTCTAGTTTTTTATTTTGTCTGTTATATTGTAACATTGTTTATCTTCATTAATATATTTTTTTTTTAAATCAAATATTTTGATTGTGAAATTGTTATTGCACTAAAGAATAATAACTATTTTAATTTTAAGTATATTTGGTTTACTAATACTTAAAAACTTGTTTTCGTGCAGCAATTAAAAAGAGCCATTTTATAAAGGGTTTATTTAAGTGAAAATTCTTTTAGGATTTATGTTTTACAGTTTTACAGGAGGTGAGTAGTGAGTAGATGGGAGGGAAAATATATTAATTAGATAACAGATAAGAAAAAATATAGTGAAACATTTTTTATTTAAATTATTATTTTCGAATTAAAAATATAATTTAATCCAGTTTGCATATTAATAATAATAAAAAAAAATTGTTTAATAGCGCAGTGGTTTTTCAAATAAAAAAACCTAACCGAAGATGTTGGACTTCTTTATTATAGATTTTGACTGTTTTAAGTATACCTCGTCATTGAATAAGTTACTGTTATGGACATTGTGTTTAATTTGAATTAAATAAACCATTGTAGGTACGCGAAAAACGATTCTAAATATATTTTATGTAGGTAATTTATTTCTATTTCTATTAGTAATTTGTTTTATTATTACGAGTAATATTGGTAGGTTAAAATAATTGTTGGCCAAAAACATTGGTCATATTTATTATATTAATTAATAATTATATTACAATGTTATATCATAGGTATATATTAATATTTTTGTAAGATATTAATTAATATTCAATATTGACTTACCGTTTAACTGCGTGTATAGGTTTGATGTACAAATACCTTAAAATTAGTCAAGATATTATTTAAATTTCTTAGAATATAGAAAATAATAATAAACGTAATGGCAAGAAGTACATTATTAATTTAATCTATAATGTATAATACTAGACTAGGAACTAGAGTATACGTAAACGTATATGTTACTGTTTACTACTAATAAAATTTGATTATGCAAATTGAAAGGTAATCCGGTCCATGTTATTTATTGAATAAACATTACAATTTAACTAAAATAATTATTAGTTTCAAATATCAAATGATATTGCACATGATTTTTACTAGTTTCGGATAGTTATCCGATTAAAACAGCCTGAAATGAATATGTTCCATTTAATTTATATCACTATTTTCATAAATAAATAAATAAATCAATAAAAATATCTGGGTATTAAAATTAGTAGTAATATTACTCGTTTATACAATATTTATCATTATAATTGATATGATGATATATTGCTGCTGTCAAATACGAAAAGTAGGTACTGTAAATATAATATATACTATTTCTTTCAGATAGTGTTTCATGCTAAATAAGTAATATGATTCACATCAATTTTAAATTCACTTAGAAGTCCAACAAATTTGTTAAATTTGTAATTTTAAGGATAAACTAATGAAGCAAATTAACAGTAATAACTGATATCAACATAAACATTTCAATTTTTTTTATCTTCTTTAATAAAAATGTAGTTATTGGATGCAATTTTATTATTATTTATAATAATAAACTATTTCTAAAATCTTAACTTAATACAAATAAACAGAAAATTGAAATGGAATCTAGTGACA
>VUJU01005537.1:0-13432 GCA_009835225.1 Aphis craccivora
AAATTAAAAAAAAAAAAAAAAAAAAAAAATGAAACTTGGATAAGTGGTTAACGAATTAGTGTTATTTGAGTGAAAAGGTGTGGTATGGTCATATCCTGAATAATGTTAGTCTCCGCTTACCAATACTTTAAATGCTTATTAAGTTATAATTCATTAACCAATTGTTAAAATACCTACTCAGAAAAATATTCTGCTTTAAATGTTCTAGTTTTTTAATATGAAATTAAAAATATATTATGTTATTCAAAAAAGTAAAAAAACTTAAATAAATATATATTAAAAACAAACATGGTTATGATTTTGATTGATAAGTGTGTACTATATAAAAATTTTCAAAACCGTTTATAGATTGAGTGTAAATCGATAAAAGTATCACTCAGTACAAAATATAATAGCTAAAATATACTTTTATAAAATAAGACTGATTTCGATTCAAAAACAGGTAAAATGCAAAAAAGTCTAAAAATGTCGGACAGGTACAAAAATAAAAAAATAATACATATCACACATAATTGTTAAATTAATACATTCATCACTCCACTCAGAATCTTAAATAAAAATTGATTATACCTTGTATTAAGTAGATGCATAGATACAAAGAAACCTCTAGTTGTTAATATTTTTGTTTTTTTTTTTTTTGCTGTTTTTATATTTCATTGATCAAATTCAACTGGTATTTTGTTATACTATTATTTTCTAAACATTCTCCAATTTTTTTTTATATTATTCTCTTTGTTACAATTTAAATTATTTTAAAGATAAGTAATCTTTTTATTGGCTCTGAAAACTATTTTTTTAAACAAATTTAGAACATCTTTAAACTATTTAAAGCCCTTTTACTAATTTAAGGAATGTTTAATAAATTGATTACATTTTAAATTGTAATTCAAGTATAAACATTTTGTATATAATATATACATTCAACATATGTATTATTATATAGCAAATAATTAAGTTATAGTCAAATATACAAGTAAAATGTTATAGGTACCTACCAATCTTAATTCGAGATGATTATAGTAATTATTATCATTTTAAGAAGTATTCTTAATTGGATATTTTTATTCATATCATAAGTTAAATTACAGTAGGTATTTACATTATAACTTTATAATTATTTAAAATTATATTTAATGTATTAATTGATTATTTATGATGTAGATGATACAATATTTTATATATTTTATAAAAAGATCAATAACTAATAAATATAAATTGTATTTAGAAAATATTTACACTGAACAAGAACAAAATATAATTAAATACAAATTTCAAACATTTTTGAATTTCTTGTATTTTGGTGGTTTTATATATTGTATTATTTTACTGAATAATTTTACTATAATTATTATTTTATAATTACAATGTTAGTATGTTACATTATAACATATGAATAAGAAAATAAATATTGTTTTGTGTTAGATAATTTTGATGATTTATATCTTTTGGTGTCACCAGAGCCGGTTATATTTATATAGAGGCGGAATATAAGGAAAAATAATAAAACAAGAACGGTAATTTTGATCTTTGCCTAAATATAAAAATTTGTTGCACCGGCTCTAGGTGTCACATTTCATTCATGATTTTTAAATAGCTCTTACACAATATAAATTAAATTATTATATTTTATACTAAATAATTACTATTGTTAGATGTTAGTACAGATTTTACATGTATAAACTCAAGTAAATCAAACTTAACCAAAACTATGTCTATGTGAAACATCAGACACTTTTGGAAATTTTAATATACCTACCTATATATATTTTTCCTTTAGAAAACTTCACTTTTTAATAAGAAAATTGGAATAAAAATAATGTATATTATCAATTTAATATAATAAAATAATTACTGTATAGATGTTGATCTTTTGTTTAGATACCTACTCATTTGCTTACTATGAACTTAGATATTCATTTTTTAAATGGTATTGGCATTTTCTTAAGGCTTGAGTTCTCTCATAACATCATAACATTCGATAAGTGATATGTACTCTCATTTAATTATTAAAAACATTTTCTTTGGTAGATACTAGATATTGGTTTTTAAACTTTATATGAGCCAAAACGTAAACACGACATGATTTTTCTGGAAATAAAACAATATTACCATTTACCATGATGTAAACCTAGTTAATTGTAAGTAGTAATTGTAACGCGTCAAAAAAAAAATTTTTTTTAACTCCATAAAATATATTGATTACGGTTATCACAGTTAAATTACATCGAGATGATTATGCATTTTAAAATGTTTAAAATAAGCGGGAACTTTATTTTAACAGATAGCAAATATATTGTTCTGTGCAGATAGAGAACTACACTGTTAAAAGATAAATATCAATAATGTCACGAGGTTTTCGTATGTCTATTCGGCTTAGCAGAATATCAGATATTGATGACAATTATTGGCAATAGGTAGTATAGGTACCTACCTAAATAGTAAGTTATAGTCTTATTATTAATTGTATTTTTCAATTTATTAAACTATAAAATATTATTAATGTATTATCTATAACTTGTTTTCATTTATTTGGTGTAATTCAGAGTTTAGATTATTGACTTCGTGATTTGAAAATTGCAATTGCTAAAGGTAGTGGAAAGACTAAAGAGGACTGTCAAAGTATATCATTCACGATAAAAATATTTAAAGCTACAATTTAAAATGGTCAGTACAATAATCTTATAATTGTATTAATCTAGCCTTGGTAAATTTTAATGTAATTACAGGAGTTAGATATCCAAGAAACCGAGCAAGAAACTTATATAACGGTACGGCGAAAAAAGCAAACCATATTTTTAACTGTTGAAGATGACAAACTCGTTTATGAATTAAAATATATTATTGGAGGTATGTAAAATTATATTATTTTATTTAAAACTAAATGTTTCTAGTGTTTATATAGCTGAAATGTTAGGGTAATGTATTTATATAATTATTTATTATTTAAAAAGATATCCAATCCATTTCTTTAATTAAAAAAAAAAAAAAAAAAAAAATACAATAATAGTAGGTTTAACCCGATAAAAATGTTTATATATTTATGATTAATCGTTTATAATTAGTTCACATAAAAGGAATTGTACGTAAGTTAATTGTTAGTATTTTTTAGTCTCTAAAACAATAAACACTATTAAAAAATATTAGATTGATGATATTAAGTTACAACTAGATGGTGACAGAAACATGAGTTCTTTTTGTATCTTTATATAGAGTAATGCTTTGTTTCTACTCTTGGTATAGGTACTTGTTAAAAAGTTGCTATTTGTTTGAAGCATTTCATGAACTTGAATCATTAATTTGATCACTATAATTGATGTGTTAAATCTGAATTTAATAATCTACCGATTTTTCATTGTATATAAAAACTGAGTCCAAACAAAACTTCTCAGTTACCAGAGTAACCAAATAATAATAATATTTAAATTTTAAAAAATAATCGTTTATATCATCACCAATTATTTTAATGAGTACTGGTAGGTACTATAAGTAATTTTTACTTTTGATTCACCAATATACAAACAAGATTGAATTTGCTATCAGAAACCTTCTTCAAAGTGAATGATCAAACCATTTTTCTACACTTAAAATTTAATATACCTGATATAATTTCAAATAATTTATTAATTATTTTATGAAAATATTGAAAATATCAATTTATAGTAGATTCCATGAAAAATTCAAATCTTTTATCAGAATTTGTATTGTAGTGTTAAATTAGTATGTTGGAAATAAAAGACATCAATTTTTCTACTTAAACTATACAATTAAATTACAATAAAGAACAAAAAAAAATCACTCTAAATTTCTAATATTCAAAAAAAATTTTATTTTTAAATTATAGTTAAAATGACTGATAAGGAATGTTGTACTCGTGTAATAAACCTATCTAGAAAATAGTTTTGCATTATTAGATGGCATTTAAATTGCATAATTATAAGGTATAAACAATTTTAGTGATAAAATATTTAAAATGAACAATTCCACCCTTGGAAAATGATGTGCTTGCACTTGGAGAAATAGTCATTTACAGCATTTATATGGTAAATTCATAGGTCATATTAGCCTGGCTTTTTTTAATAACGATCTGAACCGTTAAATTATAAACAAGATAATTCAAAATGTATGCTATAAAATTAGGGGAAATATCATGTAATTTTTTACATTAAAATCTGATTACTCTTTATTTATGCAAACAATTTGTAAAATATCTTATAAATAAATAAAAAATCAAAGAGTATTATAACATTCTTGGTGTCGCACAAATTAACAGAATAACCCTCAGCCATAAGATATAATATGCATGTCAATAAATAAAATTATTGAGTTTATTTTTTTGAAAATGTGCTACAGTATGATCTTATTATTTTAGCTATTATTAAAGAATCACCGGAGAATCAACAACTTTACCACGAAGGACAGATTATGGATGTGACAAAACCTTTGTCATACTATGATTTGAGTCATGATCTCCTAGATCCAATGACAATTGATTTATCATTGAAGTAATAATAGTTAAATATTAAGATATTTGTTGATTATTCATGTTATACGGTTTTTGTAGGTTGGAGAATGGAGAGTTTGAGCCATTAGATGTAGTTTCATACTCAATGCCGTCAGATTTACTATAAACAAAAGATAAAGTAACTAACAGTGAAGTAAACCAGCCATATAAACAGCTATCACCATATTCAATAATTGGTTACAGTATTTTTTTTTTAAATAATATACATTATATAAATTTATTTTAGAATTATTCATAATCAATAATTAACATATTGGAATATTAAAATGATAACATTAATACTAAATAAATTAAAAAATATACCAAATCATTAAATTTGTTGGAATAATTATTATTAATTATTAATAATGGGTATGGATGGACTAAGTAGTTTTGTGTTAATCTTATCTTAAAATTGAAAGGGATACCCTCTCTTTTGAACAATCCATATCTTTATGTGTCTATGATCAGGTTAAGTGGATAATTATATAAAAGTCTTGTCATAAATGTCTCATAAAAATGTTGTTAAATATGATTTACTATCATCGGTGTTATATGTATCATAATTGTATTTTTTATAAACCAATAAAATCTGCGTAATATAATAATAATATATACTATTTATATAAACTATACTAATCTATATAAACGTATGTAGTATTCATCCATAATTTTTAGGATCATTTTTTGGGGGGGAGGCATGGGAAATTGAAAATTGAATCAATATCACAGATGCTTACCCATTACCTATAGCAGGGGTCTCCAAACTTTTTTATTCAATGTCCATATTATAAAATATCAAATCTTCTTAGCGGGCCAAAAGTTTATTGAGACATATAATTTTTAATCTTTATATTTTAGATATCTACTCGTATATTTACCGTTCTATGGGGGCCGTGGTCTATGGTTTATTGGTGACCCCTGTCCTATTGTATGATCAGTGCATAATAGTACAATTGTAAGTAATAAGTTGTAGGAGGTTTTTTTTGGGTTAATTGCGAAAAAGAACAAAGAATTCTTAATGTTTCAAAAATAATTAGTTGTAAAATTGCTATTATATTTAAGTTAACTCATAATTATTAATTATTATTTATACAAAATTATATTAAGATATAGTTAATTAGTAATTATAACATATATTTTTTATTATGATGCTGATCAAGGCCGGATTAAGGACTTATTGGGCCCCGGAGCTGAAATTTCATATGGGCCCTTTTGAAAAAACATGCTTTACAAAGCCGTTCGCTATGCTCGCAAACGATACATTTTTCTAAAATTCTAACTATTTAAAAAATTGTTAATTGCATTATACAATTATAAAATTAATAGGCATATAATATAATTTATGTATATAAAACTACTAATTTTAGTATAATGAAAGTAAAAACTTCATATTTCATTAGTTTAAATTCAAATTTTCATAATAAATTTTAAATTTATTAACAGTTTACAACAAATATCAAACAAAAGTTAATATATAAAACAAAAACTATTTCATCAAATAATTTTTTTTCTTGCTTTACTTGAAACCAACTTTCTTAGTACAAGTCTAATGGTTTTAACGTATTCTACTAATACTGGCAGTATTACCCACAGCCATATAAATTATAAGTCTTATGAGTTATGGTATTACACTATTACCAGATATAAATAACATTATTAACTATTGATATTATTATTGATATCAAAGAATATATTAAATAACATGAAGTAAAATGTACGAACTAAGATATATATATATATTATATATATTAGTTCGTGGTAAAATGCATCTTTTCTACCATAGTACTTTTGTATTTACTATTCTATTTAGTTATTTTTGTCGATAAAAAAAAAATAGTTTTTAAACTATAAAAATGAGTATCGGCTTAAAATTGTTTGGGCCCCTTTACCGCCCCGACTAGACCCCCTTAATCCGGCCTTGATGCTGATACATCATATTGGTAAAAATGTAAAGTATATTTATAGAAGTATCTTAAGGAGTTGTTTCAATAATATGTCATGTACATTTTTCGGAGGTCCCTTAAAAAACTGGCATGCTAGGCCAACACTGGATACAAGGTAAAAAGAATTAAAAAATATATTAATAAATTTTTAACCTATTGTTGTTTGTTATTCTAATATTTTACTTGGTATTAGAGCCCACAAGAATAGTTTTAGCTTATGAACTTGTAAAGCTGAAAACAATGAATTTAATGTGTTACCAATAAGATAACTTAGTGGACTTCGCTATTATTTTTTTAGATTCTGAGCGGAGCGATGAATGTATGGATTTTACAATGTTGTGTGTTTTTTTTTTTGTGTCTGTGTACACGAGAACGTGTCGAAATAATGTTTCAATTTCAAACTTTGGGGGTGGTTTCCAATAGCAAAATGAATCTAGTTGGTGCATTGAGCAGGTCATTTTTTAAATTTCCCAATAGCTTTCAAAAGCGTCGGGAAAAACAATTAAGGAAAAACGGGAATTTTTACGCAAAACCAGTTTTCGACCAAATCAATTTTTTATATGGTTGTAATTCAAAATCTAATCACTGTAAATACTTATTAATACTAAATAATTTTCACCAAATTTGTATGTTAATGTTATCTATATACACTATACAGTTAAATTTTCAAAAATATTTTTGACTTTTTTTAAGTTATTTATAGACCACTGAAATTTTCGATTTTTTTGGAAGTGTCGATAAAAAAGTTTTGAAAATTTAATACAAGGTTCCTAATGAATTGTTCTTATTTTAGCTAAAAAAAATTAAAAATCTTTAGTCACAATTTTTTTGTATAAGCGTTTATAGTTTATTTTTACGAAATCTGTCGAAAACGCGAAAATTTGCAAGTAATTTTGAAGTTGAAAAATCATAAAATTTTTGTGTTTATAACTGAGATTTAAAAATACAACACTAAGTTTTCCATAAGTTTTTCTTCAAGTAGCTATAAAGAAAACTCGTAGCACCGTTATAGGAAAAAATTTTAGTGCGTTTGAATTATAAATTTTTAGGAAATAGCGTAACGATAACGATTTATTCTTAAACGATTTTAATTATTTGTTATTATTCATAAGGTATAAGTCGTAGATACTTGAAAATTTCACCAATTATTTAGATTGGCGTTTTATTTACATGATTTTATTTTCAAAATATTTCGTCTTTTTTTTTTAGCTATTTATAGATGACTGAAATTTTCAATTTTTATTAGCATTTGAAGTTCAAATATTGACAAAAATTCGTCAAAACCATGAATATTTGCAAATTATTTTGTAGGTTTAATTCATAAAAATTTTTGTATAAGAGTTGAAAATTCAATACGAGATTTTTCATAAGTTTAGCTTATAAAAATTATAAAAGAACTTAAATTCTGGTATATTCAGGCCATTAAAACATAAACCACCTTTTTCACCAACCATTCGAAATTATATTCTAGGCTGAAAAATCATCTTCGTTCAGAATTATTTTTCGTATACAATAATAACTATCATTAGATTCTAATTTAACACTCCTATATATATAATAATGATCCATTCGGCACCTAATGTACAGCAGAGCGATACCCACTTACCCACTCTTTTGAATTTAAACTGGCAAAAAACGTTATTTATTTTGATTTTAATTTAGTACCTATATAAATATACAGAAAAAATGAATTTCTTTTTAATAATTTAAATTTGTATGGATCAAATAAAAAAAAAAATGATTATACCATAATAAAATTAACATGATATGGGTAATTAAACATTTATTTATTATGTAGTAGTATTCTCTTAAAAATAATATTATTTTGTTTATCTGTCAACTATTACATTATGTATTACCAAATCATAGGCATCAACTTCATATTAGTTGAAGGCTACTTAATTGTGGCTGTCATTTTGTTGATGTCAGTACTCTGTCTCAACCATCTGATCCACTGGACCAGAATTAATACATATTTCATATTTCATCTTTAATAATTATATTAAATACATAGCTACATAATAATTGTAGTTAGAAATTCCCTTTGCAAGTGCCACAATTATCATCAATCATCAATCTTAAGTATTTATAATTTAAATATTTGATTTAGGTATGTAAAAAAAAAATTTGAATACTTATTTACACAATTTCTTTTTTTTTCTTACTAAAACAGGTTTTATCCATTTTTAAACATAATATTAGAATACATTTTTAATAAAAGTATAAAAATATGTGACTAATTTATTCAACAATTCTATGTCTGATTCAACTAATTTTTCTATTTTTATAATATACAAAAAATTAATATTCAGTAATTATGATTTTTTTTTTGTTATAAATCATTCAAATAAAAAGCAAACTAAAAATTAGTATTATTGATACAATAATATGGCAAACATATTTTTTGCCAAGAAAAAGAAATAAATGTAAGAATATAAGTATAAGTTCTAAATACTCTGTGAATTGAGTAGTTGATGGTGTAATCGGATTTCTAGTCATTGAGCAGTTGAATTTGTCAGCATGGAGTTGATGGTAGGCTTATATGCCGTAATAATATCAGTGACGCTGCTTATGGTGCCAAAGATCAACGCCATTATACCAATGGTAACTAGCACAGTGTTTCGGACAGTCATCCAAATAGTCACATTGTCCCAGTAAGTGGCAAACTCTATAACCACAGGCATAACGATGCCGAGCAGCGAGAAACAGAAGGCACCAATAAGTCCAATGAATGGACCAATTGTTGGTATGGCCACCGCTAACATCACTGAAACCACAATAACGCAGTAATTATTATTACTAAAATAATAAATATAACATAATATATTATTATATATTATATAAGTGTTATAGTTAACGGCTTACATAGACATAATTATTTTTATTGGTAAGGAACGGTTATTTTCAACCATCACCATCACCCATAAACTTGATACCGCTGATTTCAGCAGTATAAAATATAATACATTAGGAGTAACCCAGATATATTTAAAACAACTAAACCTGTTTATGAAAACACCTGTGTTGTTTATATCTGTACAACAGATAATTTGTGTTTAGTAGAAACAATTTGTATGGTGTTAGCTAATATTAGGGTAAATCGAAATACGATCTAATTTAAAGGTAAGACTATTTATTTTATTTTAAGCAAATTATGTTCATTTTAAAAATGATACCTAATAATTTATTTACATTGTTATAAGTTATAACTCACTTAAAAAATACTTAATATTAAAATAATATAAACTTAATACTAAAAATTACAAGAAGCTGACAAGTGACAGAAATAATATTTTTAACTTGAAATTTGATAATACTATATAAATTTATAATAATAATAGCTAATAATACAACACTAAATTTTTTATGCAGAACTCAAATTATTTATGTTATGCAAAGTTCAATTAGGATTTTTAATAAAAAATTTAATTTTGCTACCCTTTTCACTCTAGAATAAAAAGATTTTGCTATGTATATAAGCTATAGGTAACCATTAATTTAAAATCCCTTATGCAAATATAGAACAGATTGTAAAACTTATTTATTAAAAATATAATTATACCTATGTATTTATAACCTGACAAATGAGATGATTTTTGATAGTTGATATATCAACTTATTATAATGAATTAATTTAAAAATAAAATACAGCTATAATTTACATTAATGGTATACAAAGGGCGCCCATAGGAAAATTCTCAAGGGGGGGGGGGGAGGGGACAAATTTTAATTTATTAATCCTTTTATAAATATGAATGGCTATATGTATATATATAAATTATATAATTACATATAAATCTGTAATCATAAATTAAAATAACATATTATGGTGATGTACACAGTACACACACATATCGTATGTGTGTGGCTATACATAATATTTTAAGAATTTATTAAGAATTATTAGTAGAATAAAAACAAAAAAGTGTTGCTATTTAAAGCTGATAATCTGATTTGCCACAGTAGATAACCCGATTTTTCATAACAAATTATAGATTTTCAAATATTAAATTAAATTTTTAAATTCTATCTAAATAAACAAATAGATAATAGATTCTGATCACAGTAAATAATTTTTCAACATTTTCCAGGGGGATATGTCCCTCCTTTGCACCCCCATATGGACGCCCTTGATGGTAGAGAGTTACATACCAGACATGGTTACCAGAACTGTTCTCATGATGTAATTGTGGTAGATTGTGGCTTTTTCAAAGTTTTCTTGTATTTTGGTCCATGAAATTTCTAAGCAAACGACAAACTGTAGACCGTACGTGCAGAACACGGCTAAGCTGATACATACTTTAGCTATTTGAGCGGCACTGTAAACACACAAAAATATTAAAATATTAAAGTTATTAGATACTTGTTTATCATCACATATTACATAAAATAACCAATAGCTTAGTGGTGCAGCACTGATCCAATAACTATAGGGTTTTAACAAACAATTCAGTCATTAAATATGTGTATAGGTACATATAAAATGAAGTTTTTTTTGTATATTATAAGTATTTAATACAACATTAATTAATTAACATTGCGTGGTTTGCAGCTCAGAATTTTTTCCACAAATATGTTTGTTTCTATTTAATGAAATCGATATTTTTCGTGCGTATAATATTTAGATTTTAGATTAAGTCAAACTTTTTCCCAAACAAAACATACACAGACGTTCGGTCTTAAAAGTATACATTTCTAAAGTGAAGGATTATCGTTTGTTTCAATGCTCCCATTATTTTGTTTCGATGATAACCATAAGCTTTTTTATGTAAAAACTGTTAGATTTGTCAAAATTTTAAAAATTTTAAGTGGAGAGGAGACATGAACGAACATTAGAAGTCATGCTATTAAAAATTTGGGCGAGTCAAGGTACACAAAAAATAAAATATATACAGGTATAGAATAAAGGGCTTCATGTTATACTCACACATTTTCGGTGGGTAGGTTTAACGTTATACTCGATTCTGTTGCTTCACCGTACTTCAAGAAACCGAAGAAGCCAAGCAGAATATACACAATGGTCACGCCGCCCATGCCGACGTTCAACACCCCGAAAACTCCCAAAAAACTTTTAGGCGTTTTCATGTTGTTCTCCAACGGCATTACCTACAATAAATAATTATACAATAATTAAACAAAAATACAATTTTGTTGATTTAAACATGCAAAAGAAAAATTGAACTTAATTAACATTCAACGCAGTGAACTATATGCGCTAGTTTAGTATGTTATACAATTAACCTATATTAGATTATTAAAGTAGTACGATACTATTAGAAAAATAATTTTTCATGATATTATGCAAATATATATTTAATTTTATATTCTCTTTAAGTTTAAATGACCAGAATGAAGAACCCATCACCCATGAAATATCTTATTAACAAACCGATCTCGTATAAACAATGACTATAATTTATAAATAATATATATAATATCTATGATAAAAGGTTCAGTAGGTACTTTAAATGATAAAATTAAAACATGGGTCATTATTTAAAAAATAAAGCGTTAAGAAACGGTCAACAAAATGTAGGTACCTATTTTAAACCATATTAAAAATAAATAATTGTTATTGAACCTATTATTTTATATACAATTTTAATTATTCTTCGACAATGTATAACATACCACTCCAATAGCTTCCATGGCGAATACAGTGATGCAAAAGAATGTAGGGAACGCTTCAAAGGACCCCACAAGTGGTCTTTTCGAAATGCTAGGTACGTCACTCAGCGTATAATAGAATGTGATGCCTAGACCAGCGGCCATCAACAAGTTGGCAACCATAGACACGGGCGCCAAAGACTTTAGATTGGGCACGTAACTGAGCAGTATGAGCGGTATGAGTAGCATTGCAATAAATAACCGTACGTTCAGCTCGTAACCTATGTGGTATGTGAACAATTGGTGAAAGTTAGAGGCAATGATTACCGTGTACACGCTGCAAGTTCCAAAGTATGTGACAAACAGTAGCCAGAGAATAGACGGTCTAGTTAGCGATGAGAACTTTCGAGACCATTCAGGTCCGTTAGAGAAAGCCACTTCAGCCACATCCGCGTAGCTCATAGCTGATACTTTTGTTCGCCTGTAGAGCGTGTGAGCGCATTTCACCTACATAAAAATAAGACAGTTTAACTAAGATGTTACAATTAATATAATAATATGTATGAAAATGTTGAATAAATCTAGGCTAATAGTAATATTTTAAATACAGTATAAAGAAAAATAAAACTTTTTAAAATTATGAAATATTTATAATATGCATAATATTAGTATATTTTTTTAAAAGTGGCGTACCGACGGGGGGGAGGCTGTCGTAGTGTCATGTGTATGTAATCCTACAAAAAAGGAGTTTTAGGTAAGACACAGACCCTATAACAAATGCGCTTGAAAAATACAAAAGCCGTACCTAAGTAAAGATAAAATGTATATAATTATCGATGAGTTTTTAAACTATGGTTTTACGTTTTTTTTTTTTTTGAAAGAGATTTTTTGTAAACTACAGTAGTTTTATGTATTTAAATTATATTTTAAAGAATCTAAATACGAAATATGAATACGCATATAATGTACATATATGTATAAATCATATATTATATTCAAAACATACAACTTTACTAACCAGTAAATACGAGCAATACGTGCACACGAATGACACGAACAATGTTGCGAATATACCAGTTATTAGTCCTGAACACTGGAAAGCTAGCGGCATAGCTAGGATGCCGGTTCCCAAAGAAGCTTTAAGTAAATGAGTCAGGGTCTCACCGTTGCTGAAAAAATTTAAATAATTAGTAGGTAGAGTAATAATATTTAATTGTTCATGCAGGTACAGATACAATCGATACTGATATCATGAAGTATTGTATATAATTAGGGTGGCCAGACGTCCCGTATTATACGGGAAAGTACCGTATTACAAAGATCTGTCCCGTTGTCCCGATATAAGCTTTCGTGGCGCTAAGTTGTCCCTTTTTTTTTT
>VUJU01005539.1:1081-13419 GCA_009835225.1 Aphis craccivora
AAAATTTTTGGATGACCAAAAAGTTTTGAAAATTTAATACAAGGTTCCTTATGAGTTGTTTTTATTGTAGCTAAAAAAAATTTAAAATCGTTAGTCACAATTTTTTTATAAGCGTTTATAGTTCAAATTTTTACGAAATCTGCCGAAAACGCGAAAATTTGCAAGTAATTGCAAAAAAAAATTGTATTTTAAAATAGATATTATATTTACTCTAGTATATCTCTTATATATTTGGATATTTTTTATAAAATATTGAAAAATGTCAATATATTAATAAATTACCTCTACGTATTAGCAGTGACGTATTTTCAAAAGTTTTCTAGGGGGGGGTCCACAGTTTATACATAATTAAGTAATTTATATAAACTATGATAACTATATACCTTATACCTATTGCCTTTATCACATAATATATTGATCCGAAAATTGAAAATCGTCACAATACTAATTATTATTTCTATGCTTATTACTTAACTATACTGTAAGAATATGTATCGGTTTTTTCCTCTTCGGGAAAAGTACCCCTGGACCAACCCCGTAAATACGCCATTGCGTATTAGTTTTTGAATTATTATAGTTCACATATATTTTAAACCAATAATAAAATATTATTATGGACTATTATCCTTATTAGCATGTAAATTAGTAATTTAGAAATTAATTTTGAATTTTCGATTTAAATATGTACATTTCCGAAAAAATTATCTGCTTAACTTACTTTTCACTGTAAAACAAAATCATTACCATTTGAAAAAAGTAGCTGTGTCGTTTACAAGAGACTCTTTAAATTATAAAAAAAAAAAAAAATGGAAGTATTTAAAAATATTGCAGGTACCTATTTATGTCTCCTTAAAAATTAAAATAAAATTTTAATAAATACAATATTTAAAGAAAACACTTATATGGGTTGATTTACCTTGTATAACTTGAAATTTTAATATTCTTTAAGTAGATTATTGGTTACTGTGGTCACCTTCATAGGATAATACAATAATACAAATAGTAATAATGTGCCTATAATTATCGTGTATTATCTTGTTTCAATGATTATCGATTATTCGCGGACGATTGTATGAATGTTAACAGTAAAATGTTTATGTATAAACGTTTTACGGGCACCTGTATAAAATTATTTATTATGCTCATTGCTTGTATCGATTTATATAATATAATATTATTACAAAGAAACTTCAAACTAATATCATTTATAATAGTACATAGAGTTCGGGATCGTTCGTTGTTGGACAACCAAGAACCGTTGGTCCGGCGATCAGTGGATTTAATACAGCGTAAAATTTAGAACTCTATCTGATCGATTTGTTTGGATCACGCGCAGACCGCCGTGTCGCTTGTACTATATATATATATATAATTTGATATAAGTTTATAAAAGAATAATAGTATCGAGGTAGGAATATTCAGGTACCAAATGTATTATAATAACGACAATTATTCAATAATAAAAAAAAAAAATAACAATCACAATCAAAATCGTATAAGATACTTATTTTATTATAGGTATTATATCTAAGTACAATATTATTCCTTATACACTATATCGCATTGTTTGCTTTAGTGTACCTACCTCAGTGGCGTATTAAGGATTTATTTGAGGGAGGAGATAGGTATGACTAAAATAATTTTTCTCCCTCCACTCGAAATACGTGAAGATACTATAAATTTATTATAACTTCATACCTAGTATATATTATATATAAATCCGTTACTGATTTGACAAAACTCGTATCTAACATTTCAGAAATTGTTCAGGAGGTACATAAAACATAATTTCGTAGCGCCTATCGAGTGCCGACCGCCAAGTGCCGCATACACTATACTATTACAGATACGAGTAATTGGCAAGAAAATTCTAATACAAGTTATTATTTAAGTGTTTTAACTTTTAACAGATTATCAGAAAACACGTCATATTTAACCTAAGATAGTTTTTATTCTCCTTGAAATTCTGAATTTGATGATATCAAAATTCAAAATATCAATATCGAAAAAATTGTAAGATACGAGGTATTGTCAAATCATATTATATAGGACTCGGATTTTAAAGCATAATAAGCAACAATAAAATCACACAATTGTTCTAAAAATGCAAAAAAGAAGCATATTTATTTTGAAAAAATCAAAAAAAAATTATGACCAAAAATTAACATGAACTAGTTGTAAAAATGAATAAAAAAAATTTGAAAAATTAATTTAAATTAAAAAAATAATTATTTACCATGTATTTCCCTATATCTACATCCCCTGATGTCATCAGTGCATACTTCATAACAGCTTTTTTTTGTTTTTTTTAGTTTTTTTAGCTTTTTACGAGCTATTATTTAGGCTTTTAGGCTCTTTGCTTCTAAAATCAGGTCTCCCCATACATCTCTTGCGTGTAAGCTAGATTTAAGTTTCCATTCCAATCTGGCTTTAAATCCTCTATATCTCTTCTAACTGTATCTAGTCATCTTTGCCTTGGGCGTTTCCTTGGTCTTTTCAGATCTATTTGATTCATCATAACCATCTTTATACCCATCAGCTCTCCATGCATGCCCAGCCCAAGAAAGTCTTGAACTCCTTACGAACTGCACTATGTCCTCTTTTGAATAAAGATTCTTCAGATCCTCATTTGACCTCCTTAGCCATTTTTGCTCATTGTCATCGAAAACAGGTCCATACATTTTTCTCAAAATTTTCAAACTTCATAACAGCTAGAGGTTTCAAATTACAACACTAAATCTTACATTTTGAAACGATCGATATCGATGTTATATTTATTATAGCCATACTGCAGACTGTAGTATAGGTACTGCAGGCTATATTATGTAAATCGATAATCTATATTTTTAAAACATTTAATAAACAAGCCGTTAACAAAAACAATAATAATAATAATAATCCAATTATTTTTACATTCCTTATTTTTTATTTGTATTTTATTACAATTGCATAATAAACATATAAAAAATCCACAGCTGGAAAAAAAATGGTTTATTTGGAATCAGAATGACGTGAAACGAATTTATGTATAAAAATATTTAGATCTCTATCTCATGTATAAAAAAATAAGTATATGCTTTAAAATTCTATCCTTAATTATATATGTTCACAGTAGGTGCATAAACCTTATAATAATTATAATATGTAATATTATATTAAGTAATATGAATTAAATAATGAACCATTTATTTATTTATCATTTATATAAAACAAACTAGCTTTCTAGGCTTTTTTTTTTAGCTATTTCATCAATAATTTCGTCAACATCCAATCTTATGTTGTTATGAATGTAAAGCTTTGTAAGCCCATTCAATCTGGACTAAAGTTAAAATAATATTCAAAATTTAAACAATTAATAAATACAAAATATATTTCATTAGTTCATAGAATTTCTTAAATATGTTTTTTATCTTTTCATACAAGCTAATGCAGTGATATAAGTTAAAAAAAAGGTCAAGGGGAAATATATCTCCCTCATCTCTCCCCACAAATACGTCACTGGCCTACCTATATTATATATTGCCTACCTACTAACTATATAACATGTACAATTTCTCTATTATACGCTAAATATTTAAACGTATCTACAAATATTAGAATATTTAATAATAATATAATAATTATATAATAGTATAATAGTTTCAAATAATGTTTTCAATTTCAAAAAATATTTTCATAAAATAGTTTCATAATAAATTTGTTTTCTTGGTTTTTTGAAAACACTAAAATATTATTAATTTTTATCAATATTCATTGTTTATTTTACTATCTTAAACATTCAGACTCGATTACAAATTACTCTTCGATTTTTGCTTCTTGGAGTACTAGTTTAAGAGAGATATAATAATATGTTTAAACGAATACGATCATAACATTTTTAAATATTACATATTATTGTACACATAATATGTTACTTTACATAATAATCAATTGATTTTTAGGTACTAAGTCATAAGGTCACGATCAAAATTTTATACACACAAGTTTCGTATACTTACATATAAAAAATTTTCTGTGATGATACAAAATTTTATTTTACAAAATATAACGAATTATATTTTTTTCTTATACATTATAAGATCAGATGACTTTTTTAAAATTCTAACGAGTACGGAGTAGATAGTTGTATTTTTTAAATTATTATTTATCAAATTGTGTGTATTATAAGGTATTATAGTCTAATAATTAAAATTAGGTAGGTACTCGTTCAAATTTTGATTTAGTTTTATAAAAAATTTTATAAGTTCAAAATTTAGATTAGGTATACAAAATTTGGTATTCATTTGAAAAAAAAAATCGTATCACCTAAAACACTTTTTCAATAGTATAACAATTAATATAAATAATTTACAATAGGGTCCTTAAGTAGGTACCTATCCTTAAATATTCCTATAATGGCAAAAATTATAATTTAAATGAAACATTGAAAATGAACACTTGGTTCAGCAATCATTCAGCATTCTGAGTAATAATTCAATATTATATGGGTATAATGTATATAGTGTTGCTTTCTATCGTGTTTTTGTTAAACAAAAAACTTAAAAACTATAAAAACTAACTATAACTAACTATAACTTATAAACTTTGTTTATGTTAGACATTATGGTTACGCGTCATCCATCCATCCATATAGGTCCATCGCCGTGGAGTGCGATGGGTAACTGTAAATTATTTGTTGGAGGAAAAAATCCGAGAACGAGCGAATAACACTTATAAATTACCACTTTCTGTCTTATTGGTACCTAACCTTCATGTATAACATATTATATTAAGTTTGTGTAGGTACCTATATGCATATGTAGAAAACGAGAGGTCGAGAGGTGTTACGATGTGATATCTTTCATATACACCACACATAAACACACACACACATATATATATATATATATATTTATAAGTATATAAAAACACGCAGCGTACAAGTACAATATGATGACGATAATAATAATAAAAATAATATTATAAAGCCGTTGGCCAAACATTGTCGTATTTATAAAATATATTATATTATGTGTGTCCATGATGGTTAACAGTCGCGATTTATCGTCATCGTGGACGGCGACAACGACGAAGAGGACGGCGACGATGATGGTGACCGGGGCAGGACGATTCCTGACGTGTGTGTAGCTATATGCAATATTATAGTATTATATTATATTGTATACGCGCAATAACACGATTGCACTTGGCCGACGCAGCCTCCGTGCCACGGGTCACAGATAAGAAGATCACGTTTTGCCGCCGTTATTTGATTTACGTCTTTTTACCTGGTCACTAAATCTCATCCAAGACATCGATTATAAAAAATGAGACAAAAATGTTCATGTATATATTATATAGGGTGATTAACATAGTATACTTACACTATTATAGATTCTGAACAGAGAAATAAATTTATTGATTTTACAATGATGAGTGTTTTTTTCTGACTGTCACCAGTCATCACCCTTAAGTAAAAAAAATGCTTCGATTTTTTATTTAAATTCTCAAAATACTTTTCTTAAAAATTGTGAAACACACACACATACACACACACCCACAAAAAACGAGAATTTTTACACTAAACCAGTTTTTAACAATATTGATTTCTTTATTTTGTTTTAATTCAAGGATAAATAACCATAGAAACTTGAAATTTTTACCAAGTGCTTATGCTACAAATTTCTTTAGATGGTATAATTTTCAAAATATTTTGACTTTTTTTAGTTATTTATAGGCAATTGAATATTATTTTGCATTTTTTTTTTTATATATAAATTACGATAAAAATTAATAAACTGATAAAAATACTTGGAAAGGTGAATTTAAAAAAGGTAAATAGCAAAAGTTTGTATTTAAATAGAACACTCCTTAAGGATTACATAAAATCCGAAAATTTTAAAGTAAGGTTTTAAGTATATTTAAAAATTCCAAAAATTAGATTTTGAATAACTGCATTACCTGCATTATTGAAAAAAGAAGGTGATCATGCTTAGGGTAAATTGTCATGTATGTTATATAGGTACATATAGGTACGTGAATAGGTACTTATTAAAACATTTAAAACTATAAGTATATTTTATCGTATGTACATAAATTGGTAAGTCGGACAGATAGACGTTAAGTCTTTACCACTTATCATGAGAAAGAAATTATACCAACACGCGCTTTGTGTCATAAACGTAGCTTAATCGACTTTATAATATTTGTGTGCGTGTCACGTAATTACATATTTCTGCAACAATTGTATTTATAATATTTATTAGGTACTTACCCACTGTTGTAGTAGCGAGTCTATAGATAATAATATATTATAATATATACTGGAAGTCTGTGTAAGAATGTATGATATTAGCAGGCCTACAAGCTACAACACTGTATGATTTAACCCGATTAGGTGCATGTGACATCAAACCAACAGAATTAAACATTTCCGTAACATTTTGAAATTGATGTATATTAAAGGATTATCATTCATAACCAACATTTTATCATTTTACATATGTTTCTGTACGTTTTAACTGATACGTCATATTAAATCACAATGTTTTTAAAAACTAACAACCAACATTTTATAATATTATTAATTATTATGATATTTATGGATGTTTAATTGATTAAATAATTAACAATACACAATTTTTATAGCTACGATTTGAAAATTCAATACTAAAAATAATATAGATACTATCACATTTTTTTTTTTATAGATATTTGAAGTTAAAATTTCAAAATTATATACTTTAATGATGATATGTTAATTATCTTATTAGAATTCTAAAACATTATTTGTGGTACTACCTATGTAGATTAATTTTATGATATCTACTTATACCTACTATAAACTAAGATAGTTTTTACACAATTTTTACTTAGAATCGTTTTTTATATATACAATGATATATCATTGAATTAAAATTTAACAGACCTTTTTTAAGTTTTATTTTATAAATAATTTAATTTTAGTTGTCAAAACTTTTAAACAATAAATTTTTACTAATACTTAAAATTATGGAAATGTTTTATAAAAAAAATAGTTTTTGAGTTAATATCGTATTTATATTTACCTACTAACAAATAAAGTTGTATTTACAATTATTTGTCTCAATTTTTTTTTTCAAATAATTTTTACAGCACTGAATTGATATTATTGTGATACTGTTGTGAACAACAATAAATTAAAACACAGTGTGCATAATCTGTTTTTACACAAAAGTACGGAGTTGTTACAGAGATTTGCTGATCACTCGTTTACCAAACAATGTGTTATCTTACTTTATTATAGTATGCTAGTATGCGTATTTATAGCGCAATGTCCGCGTTGCTTATTTATTTGCGAACTTTAGGCAATGTTTAACTTATAAACACTCAGTAATCGTTCGACACATTTTACGAATTTTATACTATCCAGATGTCCAGATGATGCCAAAGGAATATTTGGTAACTTTATGTTAATTTATTTTATATAAAATAATAATTCTTTGTAATTATTGATTTCGTTGTATATCTGTCAAAACAAAGTTTTAGTTTCGGTTTTGTTTAAATTGTTTGATAAATAGCTTTAGGTATATTGTTGACTATTATATATATATATATAAAAAGGAAAGTGTACTTTACCAATAATCAACGCAGAGCCGAACCTATTTGAGTTATCGACTTGAAATTTCGAGGATAGATTTTTACAATAATTTCATCGGGCACTAAGAAAGGATTTATCAAAATTTTGATTTTAAAAGGTTACTCAAACGGAAATTTTGAGATTTACGATGGATATTTTGTTTATAACTTTTGTTTACAAATGGTTGCTATAACAACCTGATTTATATATTGACACATTTATCACTAATGCGTTGATAGATCAGTCAATCAGCTTACTGTTTTATAAATACAGATACCAATATCGATTAACAATTATATTTAAATGAAACATATAAGAAAATATAATTATTATTCTAAATCGATAGAATGTCTTCAAAATTGTCTACATTTATACGATTTTAATTTCGATACTGATAGGTAGATTAAATTATTAAATTATTATTTTACAATTATGATTATAGATGATTTTAATTGTGAAACGGTTTTTTGTATTGAAATAGCATGAAGTCGTAAAATATCCCACGCATTTATGCATACACAAGGATAAGGTGTTTCGCTTATTATTTTCGAATATTAATGCGTCTTCGTATACGCATCAAAGTTTATGTACGGTTCTTTCTAGTTATTTTCTAAAATTTCTTACATTTTTACAAATTAATAATAAAAAAAGAAAAACTATATGGTTTTTGAATGTGAACTGTATAAAAAATTTTAATCAAAAAGGAACCAAGATTGCAAGTTAAAGCTCTGCTCAAAAATGTAATAGAAGCTTTAGTTATCACTGGGTATGCTAGAGGAGATATAGTTGTAACCCCGAGAATAACGTTAATTCAAACAGATTATCCCTTTGAGTTTAAAATAACACAATTCTCAAAATTCAAAGTTTCTTTTGCTATGATTATTAATAAGTCCAAAGGACAATCATTTACCATGGCAGGGATTAGCTTGAGAGAAGAATGTTTTTCACATGGACAGATCTATGTCGCATGTTTTAGAGTTAGCTCTGCCAGTAGTTTGGTTATTTTAGCCCAAAAAGGAAATACCAAAAAATAAAAAATAAAAATAAAATAAAACGTATAAAAAACCGTATTTTTCAGCTATTATTATTATTAATATAATATAAAAAAAATCTCGGTTTTCACCTGAGGTTACTTTTGCCTGGGAAACGTCAGGTGGGACAGCTAGTCTCTAATAAAATGATATAGTTAAATTACAAATGTTTCATTTTTAAAGAATATCTATGACCGTGAATAATGTAGTAATAATATAAATAAATAATAATATTTTATATACTGTTATCACAAGGCTGAAAAAGTATGAGTACATAGGTTGTTAATACAAGTTTTTACACCTATTTAAATTGTTTTACGTTTTATAATATTCTAATGATATTTATTTTTTAATTACTTACATAGTTATTATTATTATAATAATTCAAGGTACATTTATAATATACGAGTATTTAACATATATAAATGGTCTTTTAAAATAGGTAGAAGATATAATATCTAATATGTGGTCATGTGGATATACATTTATGTACTGTTAATTGTTATGACTGTTATGCATTATTATTTATTAGTATTAACTATATAAATTCCATGTAGTTTTCCACAATTATGTATAAATAAATAAAAAGGGTGTAAGAAACTTAACCTTTAAAGTTAATTTAGATTCTTTTTTTTTTATCAGTAGTTCTCAAACAAACGACAAAAAGTTGATATAGGTAATTTAAACCTACCGATTTTAAAAATGTCCACGTAGCACTTCACAGTTCACACTAACCTTTTTATCAATTTTTTTATAAAGTGAGATTGTATTTGCATACCACGTAGAAACGATGTACTATAATATAACCATCAACCACCAACACGGAGGTTCCTATACATAGATACAAAAAAGTTCGTGTTATTAAAAAAATCAAAGTACCTAGTTATAAGGTATAAAATTAATCATTTAATTTATTTTAGCTATTCACGACAGTATTTATTTTACATTAAATGCATCAATATGTTTAAGTGCATGTTTCGTTTAAAGTAGGTATCTAACTACCTACTTAGGTGGTTTCGACGATTTCGTAGTACAATATTTAAGCAGTTAAAACTAAACGTTAGTTCTGCACTTCTGCGTAGTTCACTAGGTACTGAAAATTAATTTTCTTCATTCTTGTTACAATAGAGAACAAACTTTTGTGATAAACCCTCTTGGAGTTTAATTAAATAGTTTTGTTCTTCTGGATGATTGATCACTAAGAGTGTTCTAGTACGTTATGATATTATTTACATTTTATAGACAAATAATTTTCCGATGAATGGGTTTAATCTTAACATTCTAAACTTGGAGTCTTATTCAACCTCGAGGGTTAGGCTCAAATATATCAACGCGTATTTCACACAGATCAACGACCATCAATCTCTACATTTTTTAACATTGATGAGTTGAAGAGAAGTGACTGCAGCAGAATATTATAATTCCGAAAAGTTGTATTTTAATTTTTAACAAATCTCCAGTTACGCATGGTATAAAATATATTTAATAATACCCACTATGTTTTATATTATTAAATTTGTTTTTAAATTTTAACGCTATTCCCCGGGACATCGTGAGACATTTGCTGACGCAGTGGCCTATTGCCCAAGTTTTGTCTAGTGAGAAAATATCTCCGGTTACTTCTAAATAGTCACACGCTCGAGTAGCATTCGTATTATTTCTGATTAAGAAGTTTGTAAATTTTGACTCTGGTTCTGGGTTATTTTTTAAATACAAGTTTTCAATTTCTGTTTAGCTTATATCTAGGTTTTGATTAACAATAGTTTTATTTAATTTGTTGTCATATCATTTTTTTAATAAAATGTATATAAATATTTTTCTCTATTCCCGTATTTCATTATAAGTTATATTATTTAATTTATAAGTGTTTATCTGAGTTAGCTGATCCGATTTTTTTTTCTAACTCGGATCCCAATCGTTTCTTGGCATTTTACAATTATCCACGTAGTGTCCTCGCTCGTTACACCTATAGCAAGTAACATTCTTGGATTCTTTCGCATAGCGGTCTTCTCTATATTTTCCTGGTACTCTTCTCGACTATTCTCTATGCTGTATTGCCGGTTTTGAATATAGGCTAAAACATTTGATTGTTAATAAAATATGACAGTGCGTCTTGACTAATAATAATGTATTTTTAATAATGTGCCTATATTTTAGCAATAATCAAGTGTTTTAACAAATAATTAATACATTTATTTTAAACTATAAATAGAAAATAATTATACATAACACATTTAAAATAATACACTTGCTTAACAAATGAACAAAAATAGATTTGATAAATAACTTTAAACGGATTATACTGCCTACCCCACTGTGAACTATAATACCAATAAATTATCGACTTTTAATCGGCTTGACCGTGTGTGTGAGGATTTTATTTTATTATTTTTTATTTTGGGCATTCAATTTTCGCAAGGCATTGTACTTACGGAAACGCCAAAGCCGTCAGAGTATGCATCGAAACGAAACGGTAGCGGTGGGAGTGGGGATGAAAGTTGTGATTCTTTTGTGCCAAGCAGTTTTCCCGTGGGAAACAGTACGTGGCGGAGTCTCTTGCACACCCTCAACACAATATTGGCCTTAGACATGTGTATATACACACACACACACACACATATATATATGCTTTTGACGATTGCGTCTTTATCACGCACACGACGCGAAACTCGTTAACGTTTTTCCGAAGGGTCTTGTACGCCACTAGTTTACGTGTGTGTCTGTGCGTATACGTCTACCTAATTACGGGGCAGAAGTTGTCGTCGTTGCCCAAATGGCCGGCTGTCGCGCGTAATTCTTAGCCGCCCCATAAATAAACTCATGTCCGCCGCCGAGTGCGTGCTTCAATTCCAAGTCCATAACGGTTTTTTTCTCTCATATCACCACAGAAAACCCATTCGAGACTTTTGGGAAAATAAACACGTGTGATGTCGAACACGGTTTATGTGCACGGCGACCGCGATGCAGTGATGTATATATTCATTATACCTATAGTCGTTTCACCACTATCGGCTATATAACGATGATTTCGTGTAGAATACCACAGCTGTCCTATTATTATTATTACTATTATGTTATAAATGGATGAAAATGCTTTACATCAACGACTATCGACTATCCTAAATTGTATCAAATATGGAGACTATGATGATTTGAACATTGTAGTGATTAATAATATTTACGTAACTTATAATAAAGACTTAGAATAAATCTATCAATCACATTTGTTTTATATTTTTATAGAATCATCTTCATAAATTTTTATTCACAGAAGGTACCTATATACATTTTAATATCTCAGAAATAACTCATTTAAATTTTGATTTGAATGTACCTATGTACATTTTAGATTCTGAGCGGAGCGATGAATGTATTGATTTTACGATGTTGTGTGTTTTTTTGTGTCTGTGTATACGAGAACGTGTCGAATTAATGCTTCAATTTCAAACTTTGGGGGTTTCCGATAGAAAAATGAATCTAGTTGGTGCATTGGGGAGGTCATTTTTTGAATTTCCCAATAGTTTTCAAAAGCGCCGGGAAAACCAAAAAAAAATTAAGGAAAAACGGGAATTTTTACGCAAAACAAGTTTTCAACAAATCGTTTTTTTTTTTATATGGTTGTAATTCAAAAACTAATCACTGTAAATACTTGAAATTTTCACCAAATGTTTATGTCAGTGTTATTTATATACAGTTAAATTTTCAAAAAA
>VUJU01005540.1:0-13418 GCA_009835225.1 Aphis craccivora
ATTTCGACTAGTTATGCTGTACACAGACACAAAAAAAAACAAAAAAAAAAAAAAAAAACATACATCATTGTAAAATCAATACATTCTTCACTCCGTTCAGAATCTAATATTCATGGTATCTATTATACCTAAAATTACATAATATATATTTTCAATCAAAATGCCTATGTAAGTTATAAATATCTCGTTAAAAAAAAAAAAAAAAAAAAAAAACAAATAAAGAAATTACCTTAAGAGGACGCTACCCATGCATTTGTTGTCTCTGTCTTACACACACCCGACATAGCAAAATTATGTTCACTAGTTTCAATCGTGTGCTGTTAGTTTTGATATTAGATTAAATTGATCTATTATCAAACTTTTAGGTGAGAACATTATCTGTGCTTAAGCGTTGGCGATTTTTCAATTTTTTCAAGCATACTATGAGCAAGTATGTAGCGAAATATCATAAATTAAAAATGATCATGTCTCGTTTAAAAATTAAACTATAGAATAGAAGCCAACGCTTAAGCACAGATAATGTTATTATCTAAAAATTGTATAATTGGTCAATTCACTCTAATATCAAAATTAACAGCACACTATTGAAACTAGTGAACGATATTTTGCTATGTTGAGCGTGTGTAAGACGGAGGCAACAAATGCATGGGTAGCATCCTCTTAAAACTTAAATACAAACATCGACTCAAATGTACATAAAAAATATTTATAAAATTGTAGTTTAGTGAGTACCAAATAATCGATTATGTTCATAGTATTAAATGTAATTAAATTTATAAATTCAGTCTGAAATTTTATATTATATTTTGAAAATAAAAAATGTATTAGAATTATTAACATACGTTATGAGTACAACAGCACTACGTAATGTATTATGTTATGTGTATATTATTTCACAAGTATTGTAATGGGTTCCAGACAAATTTCTCAGAAACGATGTATTTTATTTTTATTCACTCCACGATCGATCATAATTAATATCATGAACAATAATACAACATCATAACATGAATATAGTTTGCAACATATAAGTCTATCATTATACTAAACATTGAAAATGGATATTATTTTATTGCAAATATATATATTATGTATGTATATATTATTATATATTACATACTATATTTTACACGCACACAATCTATACTTATGTTATATGTGCTATAATAAAACGTCATTCAGTTAATATTATATGGGTTTACATCCTTTTGATATTTGTTGACTGTGATCCAGAATGTTGAGCATATATTATATAATAAGTATATACTTTCACTATCAAATATCAAAAGGGAGTAAGTTTATATTAATTAACATAGAATAGGTATACAATAACACAGTGACACGTTTATAACTATTATAGCTATAATATTATTATCTTGAAACACCATTTAATCAAATATTCAAATTATATCGTGGTACTTTTATTTTATCACATTGCTTTCATCTGAAAAATATGATACCCATACATAATTTATAACACAAACATAATAATATATTATATAATTAATGACTGAAAACTTAAATGCACATCAATAGTATCAATAGTATCCATAAAATATCTTCAATAACCATTGTATAAAAATATAGTTTATAAGGTTTAAACATTTAATTTTGATATTGATTAAACACAACTACACTTGTTAATAGAAAAATATACATTATTAATAAAATAAAATAAATGTATAATAATTAATTTTTAAAGACTATTAAACTAATTAATTATAAAAGTCTTAAATATTGCTTAATATTTTTTTTAAGTTCAATGCATTGTTGGATAGTTCCACGAATTCAATGTCTATCTGGTATATTATCTCCATTAACGTAATTTTTTTCGATGATAAAATTCGTTTTATTTATTTAATAATATTATAGGTACATACAATTAATTTTAAATGATACCTTTAATAATAAAGGTATCATCCAAACTTTCTTGCCACCATTACTTTGTTAATTAACCACTCCCATTTCTTTCTAACGGCTTTATTACCAACAATATATATATATATATATATATATTCCAAAGTTTATAATTATTATTTATATCTCTATTTTCGACATAAAATTGTTAATAGAAAGTCATTAGAATACATTATTATTTTACTCCTTATCTTAAATCGTATTTGATATTATAATTATTATATTAATGACTTCAATGATAATTAATTAGTTAGGTATCAATGAAATAAAATGTTACATTCATTATAAATAATGATTGTGTCAATCTATTATTATTTTTATAGTTGATTTTCATTAAAATAATATTTCACGATACCTAGTAGTTATGTACAAACAAAATGATAGGTACTAATGTTAGTACTATAGTTCTACAAAAACCGTAGCATGTATAGGCGCAGGTGAGTTCAAATACTTAGGTTATAATATTCTATACCTACCTAAAGTAAACATTATTTTTTTAAATAAGAAAACAAATTAAGGTAATACAATTAATACAATTCTATATTACCTATACATTGATTATTACTTAAAAAAAAAAAAAAGGAATTATTGAATAGTTTGAAAGGTTTCAAATATATGTTTAGGTACTATCCAGGCTCAACACCTTTTTAATCACATATTAATTAAATTATATAACATTTGCATTGTATTCGTTATAACCTAAAATTGTTTAAGTAATTAAAAATATAGGTATACGTACTTATGACATAACAAAATTTAATATACATTTAGTATGTACATTTATTTAAATATATTATATAATTATAAACATATTATTCTTATTAATAAAATATAAAGTAGATATAGTAATACATTTCTAAATGTTTAACAGTAATGACTGATGATATTACATTAAAGTTCAATAAATTATTTACTTATCAATCATTACTTTTAAATAATTTATCAGCAAACACTTATTATATAAAAGAAAATATTATGTTATTTAACGAGTTAAAATAAATAATAGTACTTCACCCGCTGGCCGCTTTGTATATCAAAGTTTATTATAGATTTGTTTTAAAATGACGGCAATAATGATTGCATGAAGAAAGTTAAAAATTATAACCCAGTACTTACATAAAAAAATCCCAAGAAAGTT
Source organism: Aphis craccivora (assembly GCA_009835225.1). Lineage (NCBI taxonomy): Eukaryota > Metazoa > Arthropoda > Insecta > Hemiptera > Aphididae > Aphis > Aphis craccivora. Next base: position 3,056 of record VUJU01005540.1, read on the forward strand.
GAGCTGATTTACCGGCTTCCAGAGTACATCGTTATTGAGTAGGTAAATGTAATGGATGCGTATATTGATGATAAATATTTCATACGAAAAACGATTCAGCGAGAAAGTGTTTTTCATCCCATATTTCTAAAGATATTTTAAAGTTTATTTATATAGGTAACTAAAGCATATAATACAAATGATTGATAGATTGAACATAGTCTTACAAAAACATAGCATAATATATATATATATATAATTATATATACCTGTATTATAATAAGAATAGAATATTATATTAATTATTATTATATAATAATATTATCATATTATTATACTTTTGTTATTATTTAGGTTTAAGTTAATATTGCGTACCATTATTCCGTTGTGAATAGGTTCAAAGGTGAAAAATTTTGTAAATTAATCTAAATATTTTGAATATTTCTTTGCACAGGTATAGAAAATAATCATATCTATGTATTCCAAGTACCTAAATATTTTTTAATTAGAATAATATTATAACTAAAATTATTAACTTTAATTTAATTATCAAGTTAAATAACAATTTTAAATTTAAAAGTTTATCTGAAAAATAGTGCGAAGATAGATTAATTATTTTAAAATTTCTATTAAACAGATTATAAAAAAGTTAGGTTTGTTATATTATTGTTGAGTCTTTAAACAGTTTAAACAGGCAAGAAAAAAATATTGCACCAACATAAATAAATAAAAAACAAATGGAAAAATGTATTATCATTGAACCATATGAATGCAAAATCTTCTTAGCAGTTGGTACTGTGTCTGAATAATTAGAAGCGAGCAATTTCATGTTCTCATAATTGTATTGGCATTTCAGAAAAGCACGTTTCTCAGTGATACATGAATACACAATCATTTTTAAGTTAGCATTTTACGGTTTCAGACTATTTTTCGCAAATTTTATAGTTTTTACTAAAACAAAAAAAAAATATATCTATAGATATATAGAGACATTAAATAAATTATGTTTTTAAAGGTTAAAAGCTTTGCATTCTATCAATGCTGATTTAACACGATTTCAATTTGAATGCTTATTGATTTATTAGTTATTATATGTGTACAGTTTTGTCAATAACATGATATATATATTATAATAACATAATAAACCTGTACATGTGGAATATACTAAATCGTATACATCATATATGATTAAATTATTTTAAATATAATAATATACTAATTTCCAATAATTAGTATCTACAATTTATAACTTTACTTTCCAAACACTGTGCAACATATGATAGTCTAAGAACAAGAACTTACTATATATTATGGTCTAAAGGTAATAAATTTAAAAAAAAATTATTATAATTTTTTATTCATCTTACAATTTTAAAGCAATTGAAAAATAACGAAAACAAATTTTCATATTGTTTTTATCTTTTTATAAGAATTTTAGGTTCAAATTTTAAAGAAATCCATCAAAAATACTAACATAACATGTGATATAACTTAAATTCTCTATTGCTTCTAGATGCAAATCTATGGATGTTATTTTTATATCCAAATTGATAAAAGTCGATGTATATTATTTGAATTTATTGCATTCTTTTAATTGTAATGTTCCTCGATATAATTCTTGACACTAATCTGTGTTTTAAAAACCATTTCATCGTTCAATCGTACCTTCTATGACTATAATAATCCCTTGGATCGTATTGTCACTAAAAATGTAATGAATTAAAAAAACTTTGATTTGTTTTATATTTGATGATCCAAGTGCCCTTAATAATTTATCGACATTTGTTTAACCACCAATATCGGTATTGTTATTTTAATATTAGTCATTATTGTATATATCATTAAATATTTACTATTTAAGATTATTATATAATTTACTGTATTATTGTTCCAATAATTTATCATTTCAATTATATAGTGAGTTATTTGATGAAAATTACCGTAGGTATACACTATACTTAAGCCATCAAAATATTTATAGTAATAAATTAATTAATTTTATTGCAGTTCAAAATTAATAAATTAAAACAATATTCAATCATGTTCTTATATTATATTTTAAGTACTGACATTTTATAAATGTTTAATTAAATATATTACTTGACGATGTGTGGACATAATATTGCTTAGTGTGTCAAAAACTATTCACAGCTTTGAAGGATTGTCGTCCATCTCATAGTTTTTACCTAAAATAAATATTAATGTTAAATATCATGTTATAAATCTACCGCGATTCATATATGAAAATGTTATGAGTGTGATAAATCCATTTGTGTCGTGTCGTCTGAACTTTGTGAAAACGACTATAATAGTCATCTTCTTCACCTAAAACAATAAAACGGTTTCATTCGGAACCGTTCTATAGGTAGTCGTTCCGATTTAGTTATCAGTGATAACTTATCACACATGCACACACCACACACACATATATTATATATATATATTAATGGACGTAGTCGGTCAATTACCAAACGTGTAAGCTGTAAGCCATTATAGTATAAAGTATAATTCGTGGCTTTTACATTCTACACAATACGTATATTTTACAATGTTTGTAATATATAGTTTATATGTCTATTATTGCTGTACCCGTCGGTGTTATGTGTTACTTAATGATTCGTTCCACACGATTCGTTACGTTTAGTGTTTTAAGTTTTAACTATTTCTAGAAACATACAATACGCGTGTAGAGTTAATACTGTGGGTCAATGGCCATTAATGTTTATAAACGATGAGTCTTCTGTTGAAATAATATTTATTTTAACAATTGTATTGGTTACTAATTCTAAAACTACTAATTTTCATACTCAACAGTACGAAAAAAAAAATCAATATATTATTATAATGTTCACAAACAATTTCTTAGCCAATTCATTTATATCAAATTTATACGATGTTCAAGAAGACAATGTTAGATTTTAAAACTAAATGAAAAGTATCATTATTTAACATGGTTCAAAGTTCTTTAGCGAGTACCCACAAAAGCTTCTACGCAAAAATCTAGACTTTGAAAGTCCCACAGTCGCCTTTGGATGTCTATGCAGGCGTTCTCGTCGTAACTCGTAATTGCACTCAAAGTTTTCGCACTGCCACCGTTTTTCGAGGTCAACATACACGTAGATTGACATTCTCCACAGCTCGACGAGACATGGTAATATAGACTAAAATGCCAATCCAGAAGTTTCCGAAAGCCCCATTCTGTCATCAAATCACGAATACCGCGAAACTTAACTATGTGTGTATGTAACCGATACCAAAAACATAATCTTCTATAAATTTCAACCAGTGAACTGGCTACATGGTTATTATTTTATCATGATTATGGTAAAATTCACTACACGCTGCCAACGGGGAACAATCCTACTTTACGAACGGTGAGAGTAAAATTCCACGAATCCAACCAATGTTTCAAATTTTAAATTAATAATAAATCCTATAGGCAACAATTTTGGACGTACCTAGTTCAAGTTATTATTTAATTTAACGTATAAAGGTAATTTTTGACGTTTGAAATTGCTTTTTTGCTCTCATAAAATGTTCCAGATTTGGTAAATGTCTATGTTACTATGAAATAATATTCGATGTTTCTTAGTAATATTGTATTCCTGCAGTGTTATGTATTAAATTTTGATTTTAATTTTTACATGTATTATTAAAGTTGTATGATATAAATGTCATAGACGGAAAAAATACTGTGAAATGAATTTTAAATCCATTACATTCATCTCTCCATTTAAAATTTTAAATATATCTTTACGATTTGACAAATATTATTAAACTTGTGATGGCTCTATTGAAAACATTTTTATTATTAATATTCAACATATCAGAAAATTGTATTTATTTATTTTAAGTTAACCACATATAGATAATGAAAATACATAAGTAATTAATAATATCTAACCAAAGTTAAGACAAATATAGTTATAATCTGTTATTTTGTATTTTATATTTTTAATAAGTAATATTATTTTATTAGTCCCAAAGCGTGATTCTTAAGAAATATTGAAATTTTATATAGCTAGCAACAAACATTTCCAGAACAATAATTTTATCCTCTGCCAGTTCTTGAACACTAAAATTTAGTAGAAGAAATTTTAATAAGTTAATTTGTAAAATTTGTTGATAATATTATTTATTACAGATATCACCAGACCCATTGTTGTATAATTTACATCATTAAATTATGATAAGTGTCTATTAAAGCTAGTGTGAAAACAGTTTGATATTGATTATATTATATATTTATATTAAACATTTATTAATTTATATATATATTATACATGAACATTGTTTAATAGGTATAGTTAGTATTTTTTTATTCTAGTTCTATATGCACGGTGTAGTACATCTAATTAATAAAATGTTATGTTATATTGTACTCACTCGATTCACACGTAATTCATAAATTATAAAATAAAAATATTGTACATCGTTAGTCATCATTCATCACTCATTATTATCGCGAATAGTGCATCAATCAGATACGTTAGTAATGTTTTTTTTTCTGGGACTATACATTCAATTTTGAAAACAAATAATACATCACATAGAAGTTATTTCGGTTATATGACATAAGCACCAAAGATGCAATAATGACATATTACATTTCATATGAGTAGCTATTTAAAAATATTTAAAATTATCAATAATCAATATTAATATTATTTACATAAAAATAAATATAATTTTAATAAAGCGGTTGATTTTTTAATCTAACTTTTTTTACACAGGTACCTAGTATAGGATTTTGGCGTTTTTGTACGATACGACTTTTTTTTATCTCATTTTGACTCCTATGTTTTCCACCGATTATTTCGATTATTTATAAGCGGGTCTAATTTCTAGTAGTGTGGTTTACGTTAGACCTGACATTGCGAGTCAGTATGCATCAGTCATAATACTATTACCTACATATTTGGCTGATTTTAGAGAGCTTATATCATTTCTAGCCTTCTTGGTCGTGTTTAGTTTCCACTGTGTTCAATATATACTTAATAATTACTAGCGAGATCTAATTTAATTGAGCTACTGTAGGCACAACTCATTGTTGGTTTAATAACAGAATTAAGGCCTTGTGATTATGTTATAATAGTGATGCTGTTTTGGTCATCTTACTATCATGTCATACGTGGGAAAATAAGTCGGTATTATTTTAATACTATACCGTCTATACCCCATACAATCCCTCCAATAGACAGTGTATATCGTATCAGGTATTATATTATTATAGTTAATGAGAGAGCGTGCGACAACAAAGTTTATACTAGAAATTTTAAGGTAGGTGTATGTATACTGTGGTAGATATAGTAATCCATTATAATATGTGTAGCGGATAGTGTACTCACCATTGTTTAAAATTATTAATGATTCGTCGCATATAAATTGTTCAATTAATGTCCATTATTGTGCCAAAGTTTTAGTCCAACCTTATCCGTGGCTGTTGGAGTTGATTAGTAAAATTAAGGTTGAATGAGTTGTTTTGTCATAGAATTAAGGTATTGTGTAGCAGCTTGGATTCTGCTACCAAGAAATTACATTTTTACGAGCACCTATAATTTGTTATTATTATTTTTTATATGTGTTAAGTTCTTATATGGTGAGAATCATTTTGTGTAATGTATTCCATATTTTTAAACATTTAACTTTCTAAAAATCATTACCTATAAATAGTTACTAATACATATTATCTCTATGATGCTAAGATGATTATTTTTAAATATCACTTAGTATTCATATTTAGATTTTACATCTTGAAACCATATTATCTAACAAGCATTTAAATTGTATAAAATACGACGATTAATGTATTCATCATTGTTCAAAAAAACTACTTATAATAAATAATTGACTTTAAATTTAACAAACATGGAAAATATTAATTTCAATTATTGTTATTTTTTTTAAAAATCAGTTTTGCATTTTAAGTTTTAAAAAGTATATGTAATAATGTAATATGTATACAATATTAATCTATTAGTATTATAATATTGTAAAAGTTGTCGTGTTAAATTATTTACAAATATAAAGTTAAGCGTGCCTTCGTGGCAGTACGTTAAGCAACAATACCTTCTACAATAAATAATTTTGTATAACATTTTTAAAAAAAAATGAGTGGTCAAAAGAGTAATGCTCTGCTATATAGTAGGTCACTTTAATGGGTGTACAAATTTCTTTCAATAATAGGTATCATTGTAGGTATACGAAAAACGTTTCTGAACGGATATGATTTTTCAGCCTTGGGTATATTTTCCAGTGGATGGTTAAAAACGCAATTTATGTTTTAATGATAAGTTTTTTTATAATTATTGTAATTTCAAATTTGTAAGCCAAACTTATAGAAAATCTTGTATTACATTTTCAACTCGTAGCTACTTATACAAATATTATAATATAATTTATATGTTACTAAAAATAACCAAAAAAGAGCATAAACCGAAAAACCGATAGTTAAATAAATGCAGGAAATAATAAATTATTACTTAAACAAACGCTAGATATGCCAACCGGCGGCAATGTTCCGACGACGTCGGAGTGGTATCATCATCTCCGAGTTTGTACTTTTGTACTGTAACTGTGTAGATACATAATAATATAATATTATATGATATATTACTATTACACACACGTGTTAATGTGCGCGATTGTTAAATAAGTAGAAATGCGCATGCGCAATGATCAACGTGAGGCTCGTTTTTCATTGCCACTGTGTACTGTGTACTAAAAATAGATGTGGTTTATGGTCAACCCGCAGAAACGAGTGTGGCAAGTTCAATGACGAAACACGTACGGTATAATCAGTTGTAGTTGTTGTTGTTATTGTCACAGACCCACAGCGCTTATTGCTTAATGCAATCGTTTTAATGTTTTAATATCTATTTAAATGTCTGTCTTTGTTCGAATTGTCGCTTGTGTTAGTTAGTTTAAATTTATTTACTCGTGCCGTCGCGCTTTTTATTTAACATTTACATCGGTTACTAACTGATAGATTTTATTTATCAAAAATTCAAAAATAAGAATTATGAATCCAGTGACAGATGTGGTTGTTATGTTGTTGGAAACACCGTTTCAACGTTGGAAGTCTGGTAGTAAAAATGATTTATTAAAAGTCGGTAGGCCTATTCCGATTTTGTCAATTTTGACTCCTGACAAAAACAAAGTAAGGTGTTTTGTAGGTCATTTAATCCAAATTTATATCAACAACACTCTTGGTTATGTGGAAGTCATTATATTATACAAAAATTGTTTTGTTGGCCTTGTTTGTTAATAGGTCAAATTAAGTCTGTTTGGAATACTGTTGGGTATTATGATTTAAAAAATGCATCCAGGAGTATACAAATACATCAAACATCAAAAGAACATATTCATAATCATTTGGAAATGAAAAATTTAGAAAAAAATAGTTTCACTAAAAAAGATATTATTAACGAGCATGGAATTTTGTTCAAAAAAAATTATAATGAAAACGTGAAATTGAATCGCTTATTTATAGAGCACTTAATTGATTTGGTTTTATTTTTGGGAAAACAAGAGTTGTCATTTTGTGATCACGAGGGCAGTGATCCATTAAATAAAGGGAATTTTAAAGAGTTGTTTGATATGCATATTAGTAGGTGTTCTCAAGAAGTACAAAATCATTATAAGAGTATAAAAAACACATTTTCAGATTTGTCCAAACCTATACAAAATGATTTGATTATGTGTATTTCTGAATCTTTAATAAATCAAATAAAAAATGAAATTAGGCTTTGTAAATTTTATTCTATTCAAATTGATGATACTACATATATTAGTCAAAATACACAATGTTCAATTATAATTAGATATGTTACAGATAAATCTGAATTAGTTGAACGTTTCTTGGGTTTTCATAAAGTTAATGAAAACCACACTGCTCATGGTTTATTTAATCTGGTTTATTCTGTTTTACATGAGTTTGATATAGAAAACAAATTAGTGGGCCAATGTTATGATGGAACATGTGTAATGTTTGCGCATTTAACAGGTTTACAGGCTAGAGTTAAAGAGCTTGCACCTAATTCTTTATTTACACATAGCCTATCTCATAGATTAAATTTAGTATTACAATATGGTTGTAGTATAAATCCTAAATGTCGTATATTTTTTGCTAATCTAACTGGTATTTTTACTTATTTTCACGATTCCACCTCACGTACTAGTGTTGCAGATAATATTTTAGGGAAACGAATTCCTCAATTTGTTCAAAGTAGATGGTCCTCACGGTCAAAAATTTTAAAAACAGTTCATGAGTGGTCTAGGTTTATAAATGTTTTTGATTTTATTAGTAATGATCCAACATCGTCGTCTGAATCTATTTGTGGTGCTATAAGTCATTTAAAAAATTTAAGAACTTTTGAATTTGCTTTTTTAGCACTGGTATTTAGTAAAATATTCATATGTACCGACAATTTATTTAACATACTTCAAAATAAATCATTTGATGTAGAATTCTGTTTGATAAAAATAACTACAACATGTGATCAAAAAAGAAATAAATATGAATTTTTAAAATTATTTAATCAAGCAGTTACTTTTACAAAACCCACAAAAAATGAATCTACTAGTCAATCAAATTTTAAAACATTATTTTATGAAATAATTGATAATATTCTAATGCAATTAAACACCAGATTTCAAGATACAAATAAATTACTTTTTATACAGTTAGCTGATACAACTAAATTTAAAGAATTTTCTTGTAAATTTCCAAAAAATGCTTTAAATAATTTGAAATCAACTTATTCTAATATATTTTATGATATAAATAAATTAAAAGTTGAATTGGAAGTTTTGTATAGTGATGTAAAATATCAAAATCTATTACATGTATATGATATGGTTAAAATTATTGAACAAGATGCATTGAAAGACATTTTACCTGAAGTTTATAAATTATTTATTCTTATTTTAACCTTACCATCAAATAGTGTACATCAAGTTCAGTGTCAGTGTTGATGTATCAGTGTTGATACATCAAATGAAACAAATTTATTTTGTCTCAAAAGAATTAACACCTACACTCGAAATAGTATTTCACAACTTGGTTCAAGTTCTCATGCAATACTATCAATTGAAAAGTCTTTGATTCATCAACTTAAAGAAACTGAATCATTTTATGATAATAATATTAACATATATGCAAGTCAAAAAGATAGAAGTATAAATCTAACTTACAAAACATAATAGTTTAATTTAGTTTTATCTAATCAATAGTTTTAGGACTTAGCACATTTATAAAGTTCTTTTAAGAACTACTAAATTTTAAAATGATGTTAATAGTTAATTGTCCATTACTTGTTATATCATTATTAACACAAAACATGTATATTATTACAATAAATATTATATTATGTAATTAAAATTATTTTTATGTTTTGAAGTGCTATGATCATGCAATTTAATTTTTGTTATGAAGGAAGAGGGAATTGATACATACTCGCAAATTGCCAAAAAAGTACAACTTAAACTATACGAATATGACTTGCAATATTAACGGTACGAATAGAAATGAAACCAGGATTATTCACATTGGCTGCAGGTACAATTTATAAGCACCCTAAAACAAAGGACAATAAATAAGAACAATACAGAACTATATGTTGGAAAAAACCTTGAAAGATACAAACTGAAAACCAATTCACAACAACGTAATTTTAAACTAAGCTGCAGTCAACAAAAATGGACAACACAGATCACGAATGAAAAAAATGTCGGTCATTTCTCATCGCCAAACGGACATAATGACTAATAAGAAAGAGGCCCCAAACAGTCAGTGGAACTTTTTTTAATGAGATGCTGCTTGGCCACACACATGAATCACGAAACGAAAATTCAGTGTCACCTAAATAAATTAAAATATATACGAACTACGAAAGTTTCGATAACATTGAGGACAATGAATGAAAATAATAAAAATTCACGAAAACAACCGAACTATTACGAAAACGTCAAAAACCATGCATTAAACACCAAAAACGGCTAACGTACCCGCTGTCCGTACCACCATAATATTATAGCGCGTACCGGGTGGTCAGCAATACAACAGGATACTGCAGCTGTTGACCTTTCCACGGTAATGCACGATACCAACCATAACAAATTGTAATTTTTAAGTGATAGGAGAAAACTTAAAAATTCAAATTTATTGTGAATAATATGAGAGTAAATAATATGGAGTGAATGATAATAAATAGTAAGAGATGGTAAGTTTGTTTTGTTCATGACCGGTTAATCTTATGATCAAAACTAAAAACATAAACATTAAACATGTTACGGACCTATACTGTCCGTAGAATTTATTTTATACGCATAGGATCGTACAATGTCAACTTTCCATAACTTATAATTAAAACTACAGGCATAC
>VUJU01005542.1:3055-13413 GCA_009835225.1 Aphis craccivora
ACAATATAAATTTTTGATTTTTAATTGGTACTGCAGTATTAAATATATTAGAAATAATGATAATAAATGTTGACAAATTATGTGTTTACAAACCTAAGTAAGAATCCAAGATTTTTTTCATGGTATCATCTTCTTCAATATCTTTAGTGACTTCTATTCTTTTAACCTCAATTGGTTTATTGGGCTCATCAAGGTTGATAGTAATTTTAGAAAATTCTCTGAAGTCGGTTCCGCTTTTGATAATTTGTCTGCCATTGATCTCTCGTACATCATAATTGTGATCATGACCACCAAGAATTAAATCAATTTCCTCAACATTTTCTGCTAATTTAATATCATTTGGCATGCGCATATGCGTGAGGGCTATTACATAATCACAGCCATCTTCTTTAAGTTGTTTTCCTAAAGACCGACCAGCTTGTACAAAATCTATGAATGTTACTTCTTCTGGATCGATAGTAGCTAATGTATCTAACCATTCTCGTTCAACTAAGCCTACTAGTCCTATTCGTTTATTATGCCAATCGAAAACATGGGTTATTTTACCATCTCCTAAAGGTCTACCAGTCTCGTTATCAACAACATTGGACATTAGCCACGGAAAGTTAGTTTCAGAAACTCGTTCTGATAATACTTCAAGGCCAAAATCTAAAAAACAGAAGATAGGTAGTTAGTTATAAGTTATAATCATTAACTATTACTAAATTAAATTAATTTTTATTTTCTTACCAAATTCGTGGTTACCAAAAACAGCACACTGTGTACCAAGTTCATTTAATACTTTAGACATTTGTTCACCTTTAGTAAATGTGCTTACTGAAAAATTTTTAATTTGTTTATACAAGTTATAAATTTAAAATAAAATGATTATTCTAACATATACTAGGAGAAAACACATCTCCGCTGAATAATATCATAGGTTGTTGTTGAGCAAATGATTTGATCATTGTTGAAAATCTGGAAGCACCTCCGCATGGTTCTTGGTCTCTTGGTTCAACATTGTAAACGTCATTAAAGTGGAGAATTATTAGAGGTGGAGTTGTACCAGATATATGATCAGTCATTGTACTTAGAGTTCGTAAACTAGCGTGCTGTACTTCTAATGATGCCTAAATATGATAAAAATACAATATAAATTAATAAAATTTAAAAAAAAAAATCATAGAACAACTTGACTAGTTTAAAATACAATATATTTTGAATGTGATAACTTGCTATTTTAATAAAATATGACAATGAATCATAATAATACTTCTTATCTGCTTATTATACACTGAATATAATTTAGTAAAGTAGAACTATTTAGATAAAAGATAAATTAAATTGGATTCGAGTATCCACAAATAATGATTAAATATAATATATATTATACATTTTTATACATGATAGTGAAAACAACAAATAATAATACTGACATAGAACTTAATAAAAATTCATTATTGTATTGTTATTTATTAAAAAAATGATAATTTATTTATTATATTCAAAAATTATTTTGAAAAAAACTTGATTTATTAGTGTCTAAAAAGATACTTAAAGTATATTTTTCCAATTTTAAACACTCACTAAAAATTTATTTACAAGAAATGTATAGTTTTATAATATACATTAATTATACTAGCAAAATTTAAATTTACTTATATAAGTTAGATAAGTTAGCATTTTTTATTTTAATAGAATAAACAAAATTACTTATTAATTATTACTGAGATTTATATATTTTTCTTATACCTACTACTCTTTAGAAAAAAAAATATGCATGATATAAAAAGAATTTATTTTACTTTGTATTAAATTGTTTGATGTTAAAATTGCTAATTTTATAAAACAATATCTCAAAAATGACAAATTTTTTAAATGTTTAAAGTAACGAATCCCAAAATATTAAACAGAGAGGGGGTTTTTTAAGCAGTTATTTCTCACTGAGTCCCAAGAAGGTAAGAAATGTTTAATGTTAAGTTTTACTTGTTTATGTATGAAATGTAAAAGAGAGTAAGAATAATAAGATATTTATTAATTGTAAGGAAACAATAATATTAAAAAAGTTGGAAAAAATATTATTTATTTATAATTATTATAACCATTAAAATACTATGTTATATGTACATATCTAATATAAGCAATGTTCCTACTTTTTGGGACTATGTTTAAATATTATTAAATAGATAGCAAATAATTTGTAATAAATTATAGTTAATTAGTCAAAATAAATGCAAGATTAAAATTGTATTGTTATACTCAACATTTTGTTTAAGTAAATATAATATACCTGTTTAAGCCAACCGACAACATTTCGAACCCCAGTTGACATTTGGTTTGTATTAGAAAGTTCAACAGCAGTAGCTGTTGAAGAGTCCACAAACTCGTCCCACTTTGATCTTAGACTAGATTTGGTAGCCATGCTGTTAGATAATTCGACTCCTTTGGTTAGACTAACTACAAAATTATGGTGTTAGGCAATTATTTCAAATTATTAATAGGGATAAAATAGGATTACTCATATTATGCAAGATCAGTTAATTAATTTTTACTTTAAAGATTAAGAAATTAAACACACTTCAATTAGTATACAACATCTTAATAATAACACAAATATAATAATTTGAAAGTTGTTTATCTGATTTTAGTTTAATTTTTTTCTCTTAATAATTTTATATTATCAAAAATTACCGAGAATATATTACAATTTAAAATAGTATTAAGGATAACCTTCTAAAAATCACTTTATAATTTTGATATGATGGATTTAATAATATTACAATATAAAATAGAACTAGTTTAGAAGAAAAATCTAAGGCTCTAAATTATTGAAGTTGTTCAATAAGAACAAAATGAGAGCAAGTTATTTAAAAAAAATTATTAAAACTTCAATAAAATAGCTAATTTTATACATTGTAAAATAAAAGAAAAAATAATTAAAATTAAAATAACAGTTAGTATAAAAATATGAAAACTGAAATTGCTAAAAGATTCTTTTAATCAACATAATATTAATATCTTTATTCAGGAATTTAGTAGCTTTTTAAATTATAGTCTACTGATATAGGTAGGTAATGCTGATCTAATTTATAAAATTGAAAATAAGAACTAGCTCTAATAAAAATTCTAAAACAAATAACAAAATATATAATTTTGTTCAACTTATTATAATTTTAATATTCAATTAATAACACTACATTAAATGTAACTAATAATCTCACACCTAATTATAGACACTGAGCATACATACCTAATAATATACTAAATTGGTCAATGTCAAATTAGTCGAGGTTTATTCTAAAATTAGTATTTATAAAACCATGAAAACAGCAATGTTTTAAATGATGCATGTAACGAGTAAAAACGAAATTCAAAATGTCAGACTACCTTGGTACAGTAGTTGTAAATAAACCTGACAAACACCTGCCTTGTGACAATTATGCGATTCCGACAGGCAACACCGATCATTTTGCCCTCTCCAGTGGCCTCAAAAATGTATTGTTTTGTCTATGCGTTCATTCTTGTGCATGCGACACCATGCAATTGATGACAACAATTATTATAATAATAATATAGTATAATATATTATTATTGAATGGACATTTGCCGTATTCGTTTTAAGAAAAAAAAAAAACCCGAAATAAAAGGCGAAAACTAAAACTAAAAAAATTACAATAACAATAGAAGGTAGAGTTGTAAATAAGAGCGACGGCCCCGAGACAAGTAGGTCAGGGTGTTTCTGTTTTCGCAGTTTGTTTTCGAGCGGTATTGATTTTTGATTCCCACCATTTTCCCCCTTGTCAAGCGTATCACCGCTGCTGTGACATTTGAATTGCGGAAAAGCGGAGAGCGCGCGCGCGCGCGTACACAACCCGTGTACTGAAAACAAATGTTTAAACGTTAAGTCTTACCTGTTTCGTGTGGTTGGTCGTTTGCGAGTGATAGACTACGATCACGGATCACGAGTGGCTTCCGACATGGGGAGATGACTGATCGGAGACGTTGACGGCTCGACACACCACGGAGCCGTCCAAGCCGCGATTGAACTGATTGAAGGCAGAACTGAGATACGGTGGTTTTGTATGTATGTTCAATCGCACTATCAATCGTTGTGTCAATGTTTACATTTTGTCGTTATCACTTTCGCCCGAACACGTTCTGACACGTTTCGACATAGGAATGCCATATGATCCGTATGATGCCTTGATAGGGCACTATCAAGCACGATTATAAAGATCATGAAGTTCTTTATAATCGTGCTATCAAGGCACTCTAATCCGTAATACGTTTCCAACACGAATTAAGATAGGTTAGAAATCTTAATTCATGATTTCCAACCTCCATAGCGGTAGAATAGCGATGAGATAATGCCGCCATTATTCAAAATCGAACGTAAACACGACGTGATAGTATTTTAATCGACGCGCGCATGGTGCATTCAATGTCTATTTAAAACATCGTAAATAAGATAAAAATATCAAAAGGGAACTTTATGGCAAAAAATGAGGATTATTAAAGGTAAATTACTGAAGTCTGATCTTAAATGGCCAAAAGTTGATTAAAATTACTTTTATTGAAATAGTTTTTAATTATTGTTTGTAGAAGTTACAGAAAAAAAAAATGCGTTTTTTTGCGTTCATTGGGGATAATTAGTATGATAAATAAAATTTAGTAATAAACATTTATAAATATTTATTAAAAATGATATTAATCTTTTTGGTAGTAATAAAGCGTCAATTGGTATTGAATGGTGAACGACATATTTTTGAAATTGCAGTATGGAAATTTGTATAGAACTAATGAATGTACGAAAAGTCGGGATATGGATTCCTAGCTATTGTTTGTTATCATGCTAATCGGGAAAATTGTATAAATTGTATATTTTTATACACAATCCTGGTCATTTTATTTGTTAGCTATTTGTATGCGTTGTCCATTGTATCTGTATGTGTAAACAATATACCATCGAGTTCTTTATTTGTTTTTTACCTTTGGTTTCCATACGTTAAACTTTTATTCTATATTAATTGTTGTAGCTGAATTTAGTTTTTTCTTTTTTTTGAGTTTCAACGGCAATGTCCAATAGCTATATATATTATACATTATGTTGTTTATATTACATTTATTCTATAGTATATTAATATGTTTCTTAAATTTATTGTTTTATTTCTGTGCATTTTAGGAATGAGATGATTATTTGGCTTCCTTAATCTTTTATAAAACACGGCAGTAAAAGCAGAATAAAAGACTTGCAGATCTATATAGTACCATTTAAATTGTTTCTAGCAATATTTCAGTTATAGTTGTATGTTTATAATTTGTAAATGTTTACAATTTTGATGAATTTTGTCAAAATCTCAACTTAAAGTTCATATAAAAAATTGTACGTATGTATTTTTAATATTTTATATAGTTATGAATAAATTTTGTATTACATTTTTAAGAAAATTTAATCCAGCGAATAATTTTTTATCGACATTTATAAAAAAAACTAAAAATATTAAAATTATCTTATTACTATAAATAGCTAAAAATAGTCTAAATATTTTGCAAATTTTATTGTAAATAAAAAATAATACGTTACATAAAATTTCAAGTCTCTATGGTTTTTGTTTTCGAGTTATAACAAAAAAATAAAAATAAAAAATAAACAAAATTTTGTAGATGATTTTTGTAAAAATTCCCGTTTTTTCCTTAATTTTTTTCACAATTATAAAAATAAGAACTGGGAATTTTTAACTACAGTTTTATATTTAAAACCATAACAATTTTTGAAAATCAAAACATTAACCTACTGCTACTACTCTGCAGTCTATACAAGGTGATTTTTTTATCAAAAAACACTCAGTCTTTCAAAAAGTATAGATTTTTCTTATATTTAATAGTAAAAAACTATCAACTTTTGATTTTCAAGTGGCAACCTATATTAAAAATTTCATAAATTAATAAAGCCATTTTTTCATGAATTATCATGTTAAAATTGTTAACTTTCGTTGATCCGTCGGCGAGTTATAGCTGCTCAAAGTTGGTTGGTTTTAGAAGGTTTTTATAGGTGTTATACATCAATACTAATTAGCACCGTCATATCTGGGATTTTTATTTGTTAAATCCAGTAGCTATAAATTATAATAGTACCTAATGAATTCGATATCGTTGATCCCATGGTGTAGCGAAGAGTGGTGACAGTATTTGTACCTGTTATTACCTGCCCCGAGTGCACGTATAGTTTATTATTAATTGTCATAAATTATAATTAATTGGACTAATATTATTAATTATTACTAATTATCTACTGACGATTTCTAACACATTTACACTCAATAAACACTTTCCAAAACTACCCAACTTTAAGAAGCTATATCTCTTCAACGGACTAACGAAAAATGAAAATTTGAATATAATAATTTATAAAAAAAAAAGAAAATAACGATATTAATTTATGAAATTTTAAGTATAGGTTGTCATTTGAAAATCAAAAGTTGATACTTTACCTAATATATATAAGGGTGAAAGTATGGAAAAGTTCTACAATTCTAGAACAGTATGGATTTTAAATTTTGAAAAAAAAAAGTTGAAAAAAGTCAATACTTTTTGAAATAATGAGTGTTGTTTGATAAAAAAATCACCCTGCATAAAAAAAAACACATTATGATAAAATAAATACATTTACCGCTCCGCTCAGAATCTAAAATTGTATAAATAGTCCACTTATTAAATATTATAGATGTAAAGAAAATTAACATTCAAATAATTAATTAATAGTTAGGTACCTATTAATTATAGAATATGGTGTATGCTTCAGTGTGTGGTTATAATTTAACAATTTAAATAATTTCATATTTCTCTTTTTTTAGATGACATACAATTATTGTAATGTATAAAAATAATTTACATATAAGAGCGACGTAGCCACGTAGGTATACGAAATAATGATTATGATTTAATCAATTAGTACCTACCTATAATATTCTAAAACTATCGATTAGAAAGGAGGTCTGATAACAGTGAATTAGTATTTAGTATGTTAAATTCATCGAGATATAATATAAACTATACATATAGTACATATAGTGCAGACTATAGTTTATATATCTCGATGGTTAAATTATAGATATAAAAATTGATGTCTCCGATTTGTTTTCCGTAAATAAAGTTTTAAATGACTCTATGCATAACAATATCTAGAATAATTTTATCAAAAGATAATAGTTCTATTATATTATTTTATACAAGTATAATTATTATTTTTTGTTCTTTAAATATCTACTAGTAATCATTATAATAGTTTAACACTTTATAATACATACCTACGTCCTACATGTACTATATGGTATAAATATTATACTTATAAATTATAAATAAGACTTCAACAGCTCAACGTTAATACAAATTTTAAACTAAAATAACAATTTTACTTGTTAACAAAATTTTTAATAGTTAAGTACCTATAAATTATATTCTATAATAATATCAACATAATATCATATAGATACACATTGCTGTATAATATAACAATATAATAATATAATACAATAGGTAATATTATAGTGTATATTATTATTATTAACAATGGGTACTATATGTCCATAATATATGTATGTATAAAATTATAATCATTAATATAATGAACGTATCATTATCTAATTGACTTAAATCCTTGGTCTACGCACTAGGAAAACATGAATGAAGATTCTAGTATACAATTTCAGTATTTAAATTCTTCTCATACACATAAAATTACAATACAATAAATTAATCATTATTTCGATTTCTGGTCGTATTGTGTTTTTACGAAATATGTTGTCAATGTGCCTTTTCCTTTTACGTATGTTGGTCCCCGACATTCACAATCATAACCAGCTGCCATTAGAATTTTCGCCGTATCTTCAGTGACCTAAATAAGAAAACCACATAATACATTGTTAGATTTGCACATTAATACTCGGATATGGCATTGACGAATAACCTATACGGTAGGTAATAACGGATACCTGAATTCTGCCCATAATCCCACAACTGTCCATCCGAGAGGCAACGTTCACGGTATTTCCCCAGATGTCATACTGTGGTTTTTGTGCACCTACCACGCCAGCAATGACTGGACCATGGTTTAATCCTATCCTTAGTTTAAATCGTTGAAAAGACTCTCGATTAATTTGTTCTAAAATGGTCATCAATGCAATGGCGAACTCAACCAGAATCACCACGTTGTGTTCATGCTGCTTGTCCACTGCCTACAAATGAAGTTTTATGGTACTTATATGCAAGTTATAAGCGATTAAAACTATTATGAGTTTTGCACCATCTATCATCAAGTTTTGAATAATTATTGTCAGTAAAATATAATCATGCAGGTATAGTTAGTTATAGTTTATAAACTCATATTAAAATTAAAATACAATTTTATGTTTGTATAATCATAATTTAGATAGAGTAACCTGACCTGGGGTATAATGGTGCATGGGGTAAAATGAACTATCGTGTACACATTTTTTAAGAATGATATTTTATCTGTTCTTAAATTAAAATTTGTTTAATTTTAATTTATTTTATCTGCAGTTATTTTATACATCAATTAAGAATTAAGAATACAATCATAACCACTTTTCAAGTTATTTAAATAATCTTTTAATAAAATAGATTTTAATTTAGCATGCTCCTTATTACCCCATTAGGTGCGCACTTTTACCCCAATAATGGGGTAAAAAGATGCATTTGACAAAATTTATAATTATTCAGAATTTTTGGTATTTGCTTTGGTATAATCAACATCAACTGACTGAAAAATTGAAATCTACGTAATATTTATGATAGGAAAATATGCTACCATATAACAGCTGTTAAATGTGAAATGCGTCATTATACCCCAGATTACTCTATGTAATACATAATATTATGTACGTCATGTGGTATAATTTTTATAGGTAAATTATGGGTTTGTCCGAAACATGGCAAAGGCTATAATGTACACATTATTCAGATAAAAAATCTGTACATTAGCTATACTGTTCGAATAAAGTAGATGCTCGATATTTAAAATTATAGTTTCATATGACTATTTTAGCCTTTGATGGATGGATAAAAAAAAAAATAAAACATATAATGTTCCTTATGGGGCCGGTTTTACGGCGTGAAAAAAATATAAAGATTAGATGAACTTTTAACTCTTTTAACTCATAATAAAACAATGACAAATATTATATAATACCTACGTTTAATAATCTTAGATAATTTGCTTGAGTTAACTTTATCTGATAATCGTTTAGCAGTTGATGTTTATTGACAAATATTAAAATATTATAAATATAATTCATCATTAAATTGTAGGTATATGTTTATCATAATAAGATTATATGAGTAATGAGAATAATCTCAGCTGAAATTTAATTATGTTTGGAATTAAATGATAACGTATGCATAAAATATGTTAAACACTAACGACAATTTTTGCATTTGTTTTCATAAATACGGAAAAAAAAAGAATTTGGTGTATTTATCTCAGAAAAAGTATTCTGAAATAATATTAAAAAACTAAAAACGCAAAATGAAATTAAAAAAAGCGGGTGTGCCGTGTGGATCACTATTATATATTATAGGAGGGTTAAATTTAAATCCAAAGATAATTATCATTGTATACGAAAAACTATTCTGAACGAAAATGATTTGTCAGCCTAGGATATAATATATAGATAGGATATATAGAATACATGAAAATTTAAGTTTTTTTATTATTATTATAAGATTAACTTATGCAAAATGTCGTATTGAATTTTCAACTCTTAGCTACTTATACAAAAATTTTATGAATTATACCTATAAAATAATTTGCAAATATTTATAGTTTTGTCGAATTTTCGTCAATATTTGAACTTCAAATGGTAATAAAAAAAATTGTGCCTATGTATTCTTATAATTTTTTAATCACTATAAGAACAACTTATGAGGAATTTGATATTAAATTTTCAAGTATTTTGATTGGGCCAAAAAAATTTTATAAACACTTCAAAAAATTTTTTTTAGAAAAATTGAAAATTTTAGTTGTCTATAAATAGCTCAAAAAAAGTCAAAATATGTTGAAAATTAAATCATGTAAAGAAAATGCTAATCTAAATAACTGGTGAAATTTTCAAGTATCTACGACTTATACCTTTTGAATAATAACAAATATTTAAAATCGTTTGGGATAAATCGTTATCGTTACGCTACTTCGTAAAAATTTAAAATTCAAACGCGCTTAAAATTTTTTCTATAATGATGCTTTCAGTTTTCTCTATAGATACTTGAAGGAAAACTTATGAGTTATGGAAAATTTATTGTTCTATTTTTAATCCTTAGTTATAAACACAAAAAATTTTATGATTTTTCAACTTCAAAATTAC